>JARQOC010000009.1:149407853-149474479 GCA_033576535.1 Allobates femoralis | reverse complement strand
AAACTCCTCTTTCCTTGGCACAAGCTTCTCATCTGTCATATGGCTCCAGACAGCTCAGTTAAGATCTCTGTTAACCCCTTTTCTGCAGGCACATCACAAAGCTCCCTATCAGCCTGCTTTCAGAAGCTGGTGAAATACACACGCATTGCTGGCAGACACTGGCCATGCCTACACAGTCATAAAATGCAGTTTTTAAAAGAGCACAAAAAATGTCAGAAAATAAGTAATCTTGAACAAAAAAAACATTATTAAGCTGCTATGTGACCCATCATTGACAACCATTGCACTATCGTTTTTTTTTTTCAATGAAATGACATTTAAATGATAGTAAAAAAAGGTTTGGTACCGTGTTAACCAGTTGAGAAAATGTTGATTGCTCTCAATGTGAGAAACAAGATAAAAATCTTGTGGTTGTGATACCTTTTAATGGCTAACAAAAATTAAATAAATGATGTTATAAGGCGAGCTTTCGAGACGACTCAGGTCTCTTCATCAGGCATTGTATGACAAAATATTGAATGAAACTCAAAATATATGCATGCACAACTAAAATGATTGGACATTTGACTGAATAAACATTAAACATTACAAGGACTGGACATTTGGCAAAATAAACAAAGCAGCCTTGGAGAGGATCTTCAAACAGGCAGGCCTAGTGGTCATACAGTCTTTAGGACACTAATTTATAAGAAAACCTGGTGTCCAAGATTTCCATATCTTTGAACAACATTGTTTAGACGTGGTAATGAGCCATAAAACCATCAGCGATGTTCAGTCCGTTCTGTATACAATTGAAACTTCTAATTAGCTTGGATTCACACACTCTTCGATGCTTTTGGGATTTGAAATTACCCCATAAAATTAAAACCTTTATATTATCAATGTTATGTCCCTGGCCAGAAAAATGCTCTGCTACTAGAAAATTGATTTTTTCGTGTGTAATTGTGTGACGATGAGACCTCATCCTTGCTCTTAGACGTTGCCCAGTCTCACCAACATAAAACGACCCCACTGGGCATATGGTGCACATAATTAAATATACCACATTGGAAGAGGAGCATGTGACAGTCCCAGGAATCTTATAATCCTGCTGTGTGTTGTGGATCTGTATCCTGTCTCTGGTCTCTATATGAGCACAGGTTTTGCAGCTCTTCACATTGCATGGATAAGTTCCTTTTGGTGTATCTGAGGGCATCAAACTTCGGACCATGATGTTTCTTAAATTGAGAGACTGCCTGTAGCACAGCAAGGGAGGGTCTTTGAATATTATTTTTAGTCAGTCATCCTTGTGTAGCATGTGATGAAGTTTCCTGGCAGTTTTCCTTAGTACCTCAAGCTGTGGGTTGTAGGTCACCACCAGAGGAACACGATGGTTCTCTTCTTTTTCTCTGTATTGGAGCGCTTGACTTCTAGGGATCCTTGTGGCTTTAATGATCTGATCCTCAGTGGAGGTGGGGTGGTAGCCCTGGTTTAAAAATGTCTTTTTTAGCTGGTTTAAGTGTTCATCCCTTTCCACTGGGTTGGAGCAAATACGGTTATATCTGAGGGCCTGGCTGTAGACAATGGATTTTTTGATGTGTTTCGGGTGGAAACTGTCCCATCTGAGGTATGTGGGATGGTCAATCGGTTTCCGATATACCGATGTCTGAAATGAACCATTTAGAATTTTTAAGGTGGTATCCAGAAAGTTGATTTCTGTTTTTGAGTGGTCCAGTGTCAGGTTTATGCTGGGATGAAATTTGTTGAATTTGTCATGGAAAAGAAAACCTCTGACTGGACACCTGACCCTGGCCGCAACACCAGTTTGGACCAATATATTGAGTCATTCAGACATTTGGTACAAAAAAGAATATTTGACATTGCATAACTGCTGTAGTTATATTTGAAAAAATGAGATGCTAGATAATGTGTAGACCAATGCATATGAGCCCGATAACCAATGACAAGGTGATCTCATTATATCAGAACCTTAATCTGAAATGCCTCCATGTGTGATTAAAAATCTGCATGTCTGGGCAGACAGGATCCTGTCTATATAGGAAGGTGAGTCCACCATGGCTATACGGTGGGGCTGTTCAGCCCGAAAAAGTACTACAAATTTATCAATAATAATCTGAACAGGTGCCAGCTGGAAAAAAAACACCAATAAAGAGAAGTGCAACTGAAAGGAAGATAATTATGTGTCGTATGCATCATCTGCATAGCATTTTCAATTTTTCAATTTTATATGACTGGTCTCTCAGTACGAGGCAACAAACACTGCTCAACTAACCTCAGCCCATCTATACAGAGCCCTATCCTACAGTATATTCTCCTTTCTGTCCCCTATATACAGCCATTCTGTTGTATATCTCTCCTGTCAGAACAGTGTGTACAGCCTTTCCTTCAGTGCATTGCTCCATTCGGCCTCTCTATACACAGCCCTATCCTACAGTGCATTCTCCCTACAGCTCCTCTATAAATAGCCCTATCCTACAGTGCATTCTCCCTTCAGCCCTTCTATAAACAGCTCTAATCTGCAGTGCATTCTCCCTTCAGCCCCACCATAAACAGCCCTATCCTACAGTGCATTCTGTCTTCAGCCCCTTGTACACAGCCGCATCATGCAATATACAGTACCTCCTTTCAGCCTCTCTATATATAGTTCCACCCTGTAGTATACCTCTGCTCTTAGGTATTCAATAAATAGATTGCAGCACTCCTTTCTTCTATTCCATCTGCCTTTATTGGGCCCTCAGGTGTACAGCGCTTTAACGTTTCGGGACAAGTCTCCCTTCTTCCAGCAGCTAACCACAACTAAAGCAGGGCCTTTTATACATCCTTACAACTAATTTACATATTTACATAATATACTCATCTTTACTCCTCTTATAAAACTAATAATCCCATATTACATTATACGTGCCTACACACACCTTTTTACCTTAGTGTTACATATAGAGCAAAAATTCATAGTGCATTAATGCCATCTGGCGTTTTATATTATATTTTTCCAAGTTACCCTATTTGCAAATGCTCTCAATATTCAGTTTCATAATTGCCCATACAGTATATACCACATAGATTACTCTCAGCTGCTTGATATCATGGCTCTGTGCAGCTTGATTGTACTAGAAGCACTCACAGTTAATGGGCGTCGCCATTCGCCATGTGCCAGACGCCCGCGCCTGCGCACTGTGGATCGTTTGTGGCCGTCTGCTCTGAGGTAGATAGAGGTGTTTAACCAATCTTCTAGACAGCTGATGGTTGTCTATCTCTCTTCCAAGTCTTCTTTACCATAACATCTATGGGCAGCAGAAAGCTGGCACACCCTTAACACCCTCATACACAAAAATAAAAATTTGCTGAGGCTGACAATTTTGGCTAGCTCTGCGATCATCTAATGATATAGGAGCTTCACATACAAGCGTATGGTCAGTTTATACACATTAGCTGATTGGTCAATGGTTGTACAATGTGTATAGTTACCCTTATTTTTAGTAACTAGGAGATAAGTTTCTTTATCTGAAAGAATCTTACAAATTCTTCATGATGAGTAGCTGGAGATTATACCCACTAAGCAGCCCGATACAGTAACAAGTGGTCAATAGGCCACGTGTCCCTTCTTTCTGTAAACTTTCTTAGCCATTCAGCAAAACTCAACCTTTCTCATAGCCCTGATTCCTCCGCCAAGGCTTTGTTTCTTCTGACCTCCCTATTGGTCATTTCAGGCACTTACACAGGTCATTTCGATGGAACTTGTCCTGGTGAGTGTCTCACTTTATAGCCATAAGGGCACAGGAAATTGAATGAAAAACATTTGCAAATTATTATATTATCTACTGACAGCTATAAAATGTAAAAAGGTAAAACAAATGACTTAATCCCTAATATGTCCCAGTAAAAACATATAAGTCAAAAAGAGCGATGAGCAGACGGCGGCTCGTAATTCGAATTATGTGTATTTAATACATTAGTCTATTTTTGCAAGTGATAGCACAGTGTGAAATTCTTATTTCCTTCTGGCCTGGGAAAGTGAGTGATGTGCGTTTTTTATGGCAGAGTGTGAGCCCCATAGGATATTCGCACAGCCGCCCGATACCAGAGGAAGCCTAGTGAATGCCTATGCTCAGTATTAAGTGATACCTAATGCATCTGGTTCTGACTGATGCCTGCTGCGTTCTTCTATATGTAGGAAATGTCTTGGTAAAGCAAGTATGTGCTCCGAGGTGGGGAATGGCAGGAGATCTGTGCCGGCTGCAGCTTCTTAAATTCTTCCTGAGTGCTTTTACAAAAATGCCACATTTTGTAGATTAAAGGGCCAGTACACCTCAAGTATTATAGCATTGAATTAAACATGTTAGTCTCTTTCCAAAATAAAAATTTAGTGTAAAAGAGTCTTGAAAGTCTAGATCAACTATAACAAATAATAAAGAAGGGGTTCTGCCCACACGAGCAACTTTTTCAACTTTTTCATGTCTTCCAGACACATTCAGTTGAAATACATTGCGAAGCAGAGAGCTGGTGGCTCCCTGCACGATAGCTAAACAAGCCACTGGCAGGGGCGTAACTACAACAGGTGCAGGGGTTGCGATCGCACCCGGGCCCTGCAGCCTAGGGGGCCCCAAAAGTCTCTTTGGCCCATAGAAAAAGACTAATACTATTAAAGATTTGCAATAATTGGGGGCCCCGTTGGAGCTTTCGCATCAGGGCCCCAGGGCCTGAAGTTACGCCACTGGCCACTGGCCATTAGTTGATATTGGGTGCAATGTGCTGCCCCGCCACTGGCGCATTGTGGGAGCCGGGAAAAGGGAAAAGATTTACTTTTTTATGTGTTTGTGAAGAGCCCAGAATGGGAAACATTATGGCAGGATAGGGAACATTAATTATAATACAATGGGGGTCAGGATTGGAGGCATTATTATACCATAAGGACTATTATTTCAGGATGGGGCCTGGGTGGATTAAATTAATACGGAATAGGGTCCAGGACATAATTACAGGATGGGGGCCACAATTGAGGATATTATTATAGGATGTGGGCCAGGCAGAGGATATTATTACAGGGTAAAGGCAAGGATGATTGACATTGTAATAGAATATTGGCCAGGATATAATTACAGGATAAGGGCCGTGATGGGGGATATTATTATAGGATGGAGGCCCGGACAGAAGATATTATTATAGGGTAGGGACCAGAATGATGGACATTATTACAGGATAGGTGCCAGCACAGAATCTTATTAGACAATGAGCACCAGGACAGATGGCATTATTACAGAATGGGCGCCAGGACAGAGGGCATTATTACAGAATTGGCACCAGGACAGAGGGCATTATTACAGATTGGAGGCCAGGACAGTGGGCATTATTACAGATTGGAGGCCAGGACAGTGGGCATTATTACAGATTGGAGGCCAGGACAGTGGGCATTATTTCAGAATAGGCGCCAGGACAGATGGCTTATTTCAGAATGGGAGCCAGGACAGATGGCATTATTACAGAATGGGTACCAGGACAGATGGCATTATTAAAGAATGGGCACCAGGACAGAGGGCATTATTACAGAATGGGCGCCAGGACAGAGGGCATTATTACAGAATGGGCGCCAGGACAGATGGCATTATTACAGAATGGGCACCAGGACAGAGGGCATTATTACAGAATGGGCGCCAGGACAGAGGGCATTATTACAGAATGGGCATCAGGACAGAGGGCATTATTACAGAATAGGCACCAGGACAGAGGGCATTATTACAGAATGGGCGCCAGGACAGATGGCATTATTACAGAATGGGCTCCAGGACAGAGGGCATTATTACAGAATGGGCACCAAGACAGAGGGCATTATTACAGAATGGGCACCAGGACAGAGGGCATTATTACAGAATGGGCACCAGGACAGAGGGCATTATTACAGAATTGGCACCAGGACAGAGGGCATTATTACAGATTGGAGGTCAGGACAGTGGGCATTATTACAGATTGGAGGCCAGGACAGTGGGCATTATTACAGATTGGAGGCCAGGACAGTGGGCATTATTTCAGAATGGGCGCCAGGACAGATGGCTTATTTCAGAATGGGAGCCAGGACAGATGGCATTATTACAGAATGGGTACCAGGACAGATGGCATTATTAAAGAATGGGCACCAGGACAGAGGGCATTATTACAGAATGGGCGCCAGGACAGAGGGCATTATTACAGAATTGGCGCCAGGACAGATGGCATTATTACCGAATAGGCGCCAGGACAGATGGCATTATTACAGAATGGGCACCAGGACAGAGGGCATTATTACAGACTGGGCGCCAGGACAGAGGGCATTATTACAGAATGGGCATCAGGACAGAGGGCATTATTACAGAATAGGCACCAGGACAGAGGGCATTATTACAGAATGGGCGCCAGGACAGATGGCATTATTACAGAATGGGCTCCAGGACAGAGGGCATTATTACAGAATGGGCACCAAGACAGAGGACATTATTACAGAATGGGCGCCAGGACAGATGGCATTATTACAGAATGGGCACCAGGACAGAGGGCATTATTAAAGAATGGAGGCCAGGACAGAGGGCATTATTACAGAATGGTCATCAGGACAGATGGCATTATTACAGAATGGGCACCAGGACAGAGGGCATTATTACAGAATGGGCACCAGGACAGAGGGCATTATTACAGAATGGGCACCAGGACAGATGGCATTATTACAGAATGGGCACAAGGACAGAGGGCATTATTAAAGAATGGAGGCCAGGACAGAGGGCATTATTAAAGAATGGAGGCCAGGACAGAAGGCATTATTAAAGAATGGAGGCCAGGACAGAGGGCATTATTACAGAATGGGCACCAGGACAGAGGACACTATTACAGGATGGAGACCAGGATGGCAGACATTATTAAAGAAAGAGGGACATAATTGTATTTATTCTTAAAAGATATGAGTAAAATAACCACATTCCTTGTCAATGGAGCATGTCCCTACACACTGCAACAATAAATACTCATTGGAATGGACACATCATATTAACATGGAGGAATAACAGAAGGAATGATAAAGAAACAATACAAACATAACTTTGAAGAGAGGTTCTCCAGAATTTTTATTAAAGGGGTTTTCCGATACTTAAACAACCCCTCAACCTCTAGGTTTTCCCCCAGTGAAGTAACAACACCTATACTCACCCAGGATGCCGGTGCTGTTCCAGCAGTGTCAGCACTGCCTCTCCTGGGGCTCGAGGAACATTGTTATGTCATGAAGCCTCTTTACAAATCAATGGTAGCTTAAATGTCTACTCCTATGGACGTAATCAGACACATCTGGAAGAAGTGAATAAGTAGCCACATTTCTCACTTCTTCCAGATGTCAATTACATCCAATGAAGAGTAGAGTGAAAGCAGCACTGAAAGGGAAGGTACAACATAACAATGTCCCATGAGTCCATGAGTCCTGAGAGAGGCAGTGTCGACACTGCTGGAACAGCAGTCGCATCAAAGGTAAGTATAGGTGCTGTTACTTTACTGGAGGAAAACATAGGGATTGAGAAGGTTTTTTTTGAATGGTGTGAATCATTTTAAATGAAAAATACAAATATTTTCTAAAAAAAAAAAAAAAAAAAAAGGCACTTCCAACATTGATGATGGCAAGGAATGCAATGTTTTGGCTGACCTCACCCCTTTGATACTGAAAGTCTGAGTATGGACTCTGATGTACAGATTGGCCGTGGGTCTCCTGAGCTAAACTCAACAGCCTAATTGGCCACATGTGTGATGCTATTGAGTTGGGATCAAGAGACCCCCAGCTAGTCTATACATTGCAGTCCAATCTTGGGTCATAAATGTCAGATGTGTATAGCAAGCCTACACATTGCAGTCCAATCTTGGGTCATGAATGTCGGATGTGTTAAGTTGGCCTACACATTGCAGTCTGCCCTTCCACCATTAATATTGGACGTGTCAGTTGGCCTACACATTGCAGTTCACGCTTGCACCATCAATGTTGGATGTGTTCAACTGGCCTACACATTGCAGTCCACACTTGCACCATTAAGGTCGGATGTGTTCAGCTGGCCTACACATTACAGTCCATGCTTGCACCAATCGTCAGATGAGTTAAGTTGGCCTTTATATTGCAGTCCGTAAGTCATGTAAGGTCGAATGTGCTCAGCTGACCTACAAATTGCAGTTTATGCTTGCACCATCAATGTCTGCTGTGTTAAGCTAGCCTACACATTGCAGTCCGCGCTTAGCCAGCTGCCCGCAGTGTTTTCTTGGACTGGTCTCCCTGAGATCAGTGAATGCTTTGTGATGTTGGTCTACTAGGCCTTGCTTCCACCTAGCCAGAATCCTACTCCACACTGATGAGTGGCAACACCCCGAAACAGCTGTCTGTGGCTGGATACCTGGCCTTGGTTATCTCTTGTCATATCTCTAAGCTTGTAAAAGAGCTGGAAATTGACTAAAAGGGCCACTTAACATGATGGTTATGGTGTTCTCCGCAAGGAGCCACCCCTTGGCTGGGTCCTTCCCTGGAGGGATATATGGCTAGTCCTGGGTTTGAGACTCCTAACCGAGGCTCCACAGACTTATTTGCATATTCATAATTCCCAGGGGCAAAGCGCCTAGGAAGTCACTGTGTTGAGCGCTTTAGCCAGCTGCCCGCAGTGTTTTCTTGGACTGGTCTCCCTAAGATCAGTGAATGCTTTGGGGTGTGTTAACTTGGCCTAAACATAATAGTTGTCTGATTAATTAATTAATTTGGTTAATGAAAATATGTTTAAGGCTAGGGTCACACTGGAGTTGTGCCATCCGCGAAAAGGATGCATTAAAAGGATAGATTTCTTTCCCTGAGAAAAATTGGGATTGAAGAGGTGTATTACGGTCCACGCTGCTATACCCAAAGAAGACACTCACATGGAAGGCAGGATTTCAAATGCAGTTTCTTTCCTTTATTCTCTCTTATTATTTATTATTGGAATAAAGGAAAGAAACTGCTTTTGAAATCCTGAAATCCTGCCTTCCATGTGAGTGTCTTCTTTGGGTATAGCAGCGCGGACCGTGATACACCTCTTCAATCCCAATTTTTCTCTAGATGTTTCCACGTGCGAGTGGTCGGTGGAGGTCCTGCAGCAGCTTGCTTGTTGATGCCCTTCAAACCGGTTGTGGGTACCACAACTGAACCAGGTGAGTGGATCCAAAGCACCACCTTCATATCTTAGTGTCGCTAGTGATAGGGCACTATTGTGCCTCTTGTCCCCTACCCCTCTTGTATTTATACGGATTTCTTTCCCTGGCATTTATGGCCCCCCGCAGAGCAGGTGACACAGAGGGGTACTGCACCCATAAAAGCTACTCCAGCTGCAAGTGGATTTCAGGCTGATGGGTGGAACCTACACACAAGCACCCCCACATTATATCACATGGTGGGAGGTACCCGGGAGGGAATAAAACCACTTCCAGGGGGAACTAGAGAGAGTTCAGGCAGTAAGCCTGAGGGAGCAAGGAGGGTTTCTTGGCTGAGGGACCCAGAAAAGGCTAAGAAAATATCCCAGGTGCAGACTGCCAGCCTGGGGGAAGAGAAGGACTTCAGCGAGTCCAACCCCGGCAGCTTACCGGGCACCAGAGCCCGCACCTGTGGGATCCTCCAAGGACCACAGAAAATCCGGCGTTCTGAGGGATATATATATATATATATATACATATATATATACTGCCCAGACTCTTAAGCGACCAGAAGAGGGTACCAGGCACCGCTTGATGTTTCGGCGGTCGGCCAGCAGAAGGTAACCCGATGGGAGCAAGGAGAGTGAGAGGCAGCAGGAGGCCAGATCCACTGTATGGGGTCAGACTTCGCACAAACTACTGGGAAGCTGGGAAGAACTGAAAGAGGAAAGGCACATGCTGAGGGTTCCATTCAACTACCTGTGGTCCGCTTGCAGTCACCCGTTAGTCACTTGTCATTTAACATCTTACTGCACTGAGGACTGTAATAACGCTGCTAAAGTTCCAGTAAAGTACCCGGAGTGAAGTGACTTCGACTCTGCTGCATCTTCTTTCCTATGAACTTATTCCTTTCACAGGATTGCTGCCCCGGAGGTCCAGTCCTGTCTGCGGAGGACTATACCAACTTAGCTGCGATCCCATCTACCTCCGGCGGTCTGTGGCGGCGCTGGTGCTACTTCACCAGGAACTGCAGGTGGTGTCACGACAACTAACTTTGTAAATAATCCCTTGTACATAATCCTCCTTTTCAAAAGAACTGTCCCCCGGGACACGGGATCAGGCGCGGCCGCCATTCCCCGTGACACAGTTAACTCTTCTGCCACCTGATACCCGAGTACCCCACACCCTGGGGCAACACACATTCACATTACATGTGTGTACATTTTTGTAGCGTTCATTAACTCATACGTTAACGCATGGTACATGTATGTAACATGCATTAACAGATGTATTTTTCATAGACTCCAATGATAAATTAACACATGAGTTTAGCTAGCCTACACATTGCAGTCCAATCTTGGGTCATGAATGTCGGATGTGTTAAGCTGGCCTACACATTGCAGTCGGCCCTTCCACCATTAATGTTGGATGTGTTCAGCTGCCATACACATTGCAGTTTACGCTTGCACCATCAAAGTCAGATGTGTTCAGCTAATCTACACATTGCAGTCCACGCTTGCACCATCAATGTCGGAAGAGTTAAGCTGGCCTTTACATTGCAGTCCGCGCTTGCAATATCAATGTCTGATGTGCTCAACTGGCCTACAAATTGCAATTCACGCTTGCACCATCAAGGTCTGCTGTGTTAGGCTAGGGTCACACTTGCAGATTTGCCATGCATTTTTCACACGTTTTTTGTGAAATACGCATGGAAAAACGCATCCATAGATCCTCATGTTAAAAATGCATGCCCCAATGCCAAAAACGCTTGTCTAAAGGGCCATGCATTTTTTTGGATGCGTTTTTGGCTCAGCACCAAAAAATACTGCATGATGCATTTTTTGGTGCTTTTCCAAAAATGCATGCGTTTTTTTAACATGGGGCCCTATGGGAAACGCATGCGTTTTTTATATGGCACTAAATGGTACGTGCCTTTTTGCATGCGTTTTTTAAGGGTGTCCCACACCTATTAGCAAAAATGCAGTCCAAAAACACAGGCTGGAAAAAAGCACCTTAAAAAACGCATGCAAGTATGACCCTAGCCTTAAGCTGGTCTAAACATAATAGTTGTCTAAGGCTAGGGTCACACTTGCATGCGTTTTTTAAGCCTTTTGGCAGAAACTTGGTGCTAGTGTGACCCTAGCCTAAGGGCCCCATCACACTGAGCGATGCTCCAGCGATCCCGACAGTGATAGCAACCTTGCCGGGATCGCTGGAGCTTAGCTAAGTGGTCGCTGGGGAGCTGTCAAACAGGCAGATCTCCTCAGTGACCAGGGACCAGGGAGCTACCTCACATCGCTGGAAGTGGGAGTACGCTGGTAACTATAATAAACAGTAGGTATCTAGCCAGCGCGTGCTGCCTAGATACCTGCTGTTTATCATGGTTACTAGCATCCTCCCTGCTTAGTGAAGCCTGCAAGCAGGGAGGACGCTGGTAACTATGATAAACACTGGGTATCTAGGCAGCTCGTGCTGCTTAGTTACCCGGTGTTTATCATGGTTACCAGCCTGTGAGGTTGCTGATTGCTGGTCTCTCGCTGTCAAAACAGCAGCGATGTGTGCTGACCAGCGGGAGACCAAGGACCAAAAAATGGTCCTGAAGGATGTGCAGCGATCAGCGACCTCACAGCAGGGGCCTGAACGCTGCTACATGTCACACATACCGATATCGCTGGGAGGTCGCTGTTACGTCATAAAATCTGTGACGAAAGAATTTGAGGAAAAAATTTTTTTTAATAGGATTTAGATTAGTCAGCCTATTCCTGTTATCATTGAACAAACCAAACATGCACATCGAAATAATAATTGCAGATGAACCTCTGTGTTTACAGGCAGTGATTTTTGTAAATATTTTTTGGGATTTTGTTTCCCTTTAAATAATAGATATTCAATTGCAATTTGAGTTTTCTACCAGAAATGATTTTATTTTTCTTTACATGCTCGTTCCTAATCAGAATGATTGTGTATACACCATTAAGAATGCAAACTGCTGACATGGAAACAATAGCGCTTCACAGGGTCGGCAGGAAGCTTGTCTACCCAGGTGTGTGATAAAGTCTTTACAAATGAACAAATCTTTCTAGTTACCTTCAGCTATTGTTTGGGCTCCAGCAAAGTCTTTTCATGGGGCTTATGTATAGCAAAAAGAAAGCCAAGATTTTTTTTTATTTGTCCCTCTTGGTGATGATGAAAAGATATGACATTCGAGAAGGACTGTGGATTGACTTGGTGGAAAGAAAAGGCCTATGCATTACTACCTACCGCAGAATTGGATGTTTGATACAAGATGGAAAATAGGATACATTGATGTAGTCTCCAGAGCAGCGGGTTCCCAGTAGGAGGCAGGATTGAATTCAGTCTTCTTGGAGAAATTAGTCATTGATGCATCAGTCAACAGGTGCTTTATGAGACAAGTGGAGATGGACAGATTATGTATCCGCAGGTCCAGGTTGTTTGATTCCTAGTGTTTCTAGCGGATCTTTATTTAATCTTGGTGGTCCATGTTTAATGCACTGAATGCTCAGCTCAGATGTTGTTCTGGACCCTTTAAAGAATATGATAATTCCAAGGCCAAACTCTCAACTTATTTAGTAGAGTTAAGATTACTACCCGAGACCATAGGACTCTTTAATTGAGTATTATATGTTTATATTGCAGATGACTTGGGCATTATTTATTGGTATTATGTGAGATATAAATGGCAATATTATAGGTCAGGGGTCTCAAACTTGGCGAGGCAGCGCATAAAGACACGTTGAAGATGACGAGCCGCCATCTGTGAAGAATGAGATGGCAGTTTCATTTCCATTTTTTTCATATGACATTTTCATCACTTTTTATATCATTTCTCATGTGTCAGTATAATGAAACAAGTACATTTTTGAAATTTCTTTTATTCATTTTTGTATGCTTTTCAATATATGGGTTACATAAAACAACCTTTTTAGTGGCAAAATATTTTTCTTCTTTATTCCGTACATGTGACTTTAACATTTACTTGCCTGATCATATGTACTGCAGGATATTAGATCTATCAGTTTTACCCTGACACTTCAGTTGTTATACCCTGCTTGTTATGGGCTTTACAGGCCACTGTAACTGGCTGATGATATACAACTGACCCCCCCTGATGATGGTGCGACTCTGTTTGGGAGATGCAGTCTGCGTTGCACCGCACATGCGGGAATCCACCTCCCGCTGTGCCATACTTCAAATGTCAGGAAGGGGTTAAAAAATCCTCCTCTCCAAATGCACCTACCGGTAGTGAAAGAGACTGGCACCTCCACTCCAACTTGCTGCACTCTGACACTCCGTACTCCGGCGTGATGTCATTAAGGGGTGTTGGACCTGCTCTCTCTATTGTCTCAAGGAAGACTCAAGGGCTCCAGTGCTTTGTGGACCACAGATGACAGCCTCAGATCATATTTGAGACTCCTGATTTAGACTCTTTGAGTATTATAAAAAAACAAATAAAACAGACAAAGGCTAGGGTCATAAGCCCTTGGTCCATTTTTGGCATCAGTTTTTGCATTTTTGTTTTCTAAGTCCAAAAACTGATGGAAAAACGGATTATATGTGATAAACACCCTATCCATTTTTTACTGCACCCAAAATCATTGCTAAGAGCGTTTTTTAGTCAAAAACGTTGTTGGAAACGTTTTTGGGTGCCATTTAGTCCAAAAAGCGTTCAGGGGCACGGGATGCTCAAAAAGCACCCAAAAAAATGGATTGGTCATGGAAAACACTTCCAAAAATGGATTGCTATGTGTGACCCTAGCCATAGGAACGTTTTTGGGTACCGTTTAACCCCTTAGGGACCAAGCCTCATTTTTGCAATTCTGACAAGTGTCACTTTATGAGGTTATAACTCTGAAACGCTTCAACATATCCTAGTGATTCCAAGACTAATTTTTAATGACATATTTGACTTCATGTTAGTAGTAAATTTAGGATGATATTTTCTGCATTTCTTTGACCAAATAGAGCATTTACATGCAGTGACAGTGCCAAGCCATGACAGGTATAGCTGTCATTGGTCATCAAGGGATTAAAAACGGATCATTTTTTTTATCATGGGGCCCTATGGAAAACGGATCCATTTTCTTGGTGCCATAAAAACGGATCAATTTTTTCTAGCATTTTTTGGCAAAAAATGACTGATTGCTATGTGTGACCCTAACCAAATTGGGGTTGAATACTTTTCTTGTTGCTCTGATCCCTAACCTCATCCAGGCGCTTCCAATTTTGTATCATCAGCTCCATTGTGGTTACGTGCCACAATGGTGCATCAGCATGACCTCATATATCATTTCCATTAAGACTAGGCTCTTCTTTAACTTTCACACAATCTGTACCTCTCTTTCCAGTGGCTGATATTACACTGGTGCAGAATTATTAGGCAAGTTGTATTTTAGAGGATTATTTTTATTTTGATCAACAACTATGTTCTCAATCAACCCAAAAGACTCATAAATATCAAAGCTTAATATTTTTGGAAGTTGGAGTGGTTTTTTTTAGACTTGGCTATCTTAGGAGGATATCTGTTTGTGCAGGTAACTATTACGGTGCAGAATTATTAGGCAACTTAATAAAAACCAATATATTCCCATCTCACTTGTTTATTTTCACCAGGTAAACCAATATAACTGCACAAAATTTAGAAATAAACATTTCTGACATGCAAAAACAAAGCCCAAAACAATTAATGACCAATATAGCCACCTTTCTTTATGATGACACTTAGCAGCCTTCCATCCATAGAATCTGTCAGTTGTTTGATCTGTTTACGATCAACATTGCGTGCAGCAGCCACCACAGCCTCCCAGACACTGTTCCCAGAGGTGTACTGTTTTCCCTCCCTGTAGATCTCACATTTTATGAGGGACCACAGGTTCTCTATGGGGTTCAGATCAGGTGAACAAGGGAGCCATGTCATTATTTTTTCTTCTTTTAGACCTTTACTGGCCAGCCATGCTGTGGAGTAGTTGGATCCATGTGATAGAGCATTGTCCTGCATGAAAATCAGGTTTTTCTTGAATAATACCGACTTCTTCCTGTACCACTGCTTGAAGAGTTGTCTTCCAGAAACTGGCAGTAATTCTGGGAGTTGAGCTTCATTCCATCTTCAACCCGAAAAGGTCCCACAAGTTCATCTTTGATGATACCAGCCCATACCAGTACCCCACCTCCACCTTGCTGGGTCTGAGTCGGAGTGGAGCTCTCTGCCCTTTACTGATCCAGCCTCTGGCCATCCATCTGGCCCATCAAGAGTCACTCTCATTTCATCAGTCCATAAAACCTTTGAAAAATCAGTCTTAAGATATTTCTTGGCCCAGTCTTGATGTTTTATCTTATTTTTCTTGTTCAAAGGTGGTCATTTTTCAGCGTTTCTTAACTTGGCCATGTCCCTGACTATAGCATACCTTGTGCTTTTTGATACTCCAGTAACGTTGCAGCTCTGAAATATGGCAAAACTGGTGGCAAATGTCATCTTGGCAGTTTCACACTTGATTTTCCTCAATTCATGGCAGTTATTTTGCCCCTTTTTTGCCCTCACGCTTCTTGCGACCCTGTTGGCTATTTACCATGAAACACTTGATTGTTCGTGATCACGCTTCAAAAGTTTGGCAATTACAAGACTGCTGCATCCCTCGGCAAGATATCTGACAATTTTGGACTTTTCAGAGCCCGTCAAATCTCTCTTCTGACCCATTTTGCCTAAGGAAAGGCATTTTCCTAATAATTAAGCACACCTTATATAGGGTGTTGATGTCATTACACCACACCCCTCCTTATTACAGAGATGCACATCACCTGATTTACTTAATTGGTATTGGCTCTCAAGCCTATACAGCTTGGAGTAGGACAACATGTATAAAAAGTATCATGTGATCAAAATACTCATTTGCCTAATAATTCTGCACACAGTTTAGAAAAAGAGATAAGTGCACATAGGGTCTTATCCATGCCATGTTGTGTTAAAGGTGAAAACTGATGCACTCACCTTATTCGGTTGTGTGTAACACAACTACTATTGAGCCTATTTCGTAGTCCAAGGAGTCCCCTGCAGTGATCAGCCTCGGTGCATATGATGCTAATAGAGCGTGCAACTGGCCTTGAGATAGCGCTGTAGGACAAAGTTTTGGAAGAAGGATATTGAACCGGTTGATAAAATATCCAACAACCTTTACTGTGATGCAAACTTGACGCGTTTCGTGTGCGTCCACACACTTCCTCAGGAGCAAACAAAGGTTCCAGTACTCTCACTTGCAGTCCATTTAAAGCCCAAACATCCGGAAATGAGGAAATGTCTACGTCATCATGTAAAAAACACACACAAATTCCTGAAATCTACACATGTTAAAAACAGTTCCAAATTCCTACATTATTCCATTCTGCGTACCAGTTGTGAGATATTTCTGTATCACCACAAAGAGAAATACTAAAAATACATCAAATTTCATTCACAGTGATGTCAGACGGTGAAGAAACAATCATCCTAAACTGATTGATGTTCCCCTGAAATAACTCTTCAACCCTAATTTTAAAAGTTCAGAAATATATAAAATTCTCTCATGATATTTGATATTCTATAAAGTGAATCATCATATTAAAAATCATCATATTAAAACCTGCTACATCATTTTGTTACACCCTCAGTATTAGAACTTATCCTATATAGTATGAACCTCCAAGCTGAAGTCTTTATCTATGCATCTACACAGGCAGCAGGATTCAACCCCACATTTTGCAAGTTCCAGTATGTACCAAATTTTTCTTTTATAGTGAAATATATAATTTTTCCAAATAGAAACCCTTTTATAGCTTCTGACTGAAAGGGGACACTCTGAAACAACTGAAACACACTTACATAAAAGCCGCTCAATAAGTGATCTCCTGCCTCTCTCCCATTTACCGCTGTTTGCCAGGAGGAGTTAGCCTTGCTACTACTCCATACAGCAATTTTATATTTCCTAATCGGGGTGTCACAGTAGAGATGGGGGCAGTGTCTCATAAGGCCTCCAAGACATCCCCCCTAGCGCCTATATCCCTCCATATAACATATATTGTATAATGTGCTCTCCAATTAACTTGGTGTCTCCATATGCCAATAAGTTCAAAGCTGTCATCAGGACACAACAATGTGATACCAAGAAAGCGGACAAGAATTTATACACTTTTTGCCTACTTCAAATGTCACACATCCTTCAAGGATGTATGGTTTATTTAACTAAATCGGAGATTTCATTCAGTCCCAGGCTGGAGAGTTTGTAATCTGTGAATCCAATAAATTTCCCTTTGCATTAAGGGGATGTCACACGCGTCGATATCGCTGTCAATGTCGCTCATATGTCACAGATTTTCAGTCGCTCAAGCGACGTAAAAGTGACGCAGGAGCGACATTGAAGCGTGTGACCAAGCGATGCAACCAGCGATATGTCGCTGATCGCCGATCGTAGGTTTCACTGCCAGATGTAAAACCTGTCGCTCATCGCTCAGTAGACCTTGTGCATCGCTGCGTGTGACACTAAACTCAGCAACGTATTTTCTATTTTTACACCGTACAACGACTAATAAAATCGCTCGCAATGATGGCGACATCACCGCATCGCTGGGTCATATTGACGCGTGTGAAATCTTACCTGCGATAATTCCACATCGCTCAGGCGATTAATAATTTGTGACGCATGAGCGATATCGTGGGCGACATTGACACGTGTGACAGGCCCTTTAGAGTCCCCATCTCTATTGGCCGTATCTACTGATACATGATCTATGAGAATTATTGTGATATTCATCTTTTTATTGTGTTTTGTTAAACAGTGTCTGGACAGGCCATGAAGTAAAAAACCTTCCTTAATGTTAAACCTGTGTGAATTTAATCGTTTATGGAGCGCCTGTGTAGTTCTGCCTACATATTGTAGCCCACATTTACATAGTATCAAATATATTACATATGAGGATTTACATGTAAGATGATGTTTGATTTGAAATATTTCCTTATTGGCCGTAGAACTAAAAAAATTGGTTTTGTCGCACATGATATTACAACAAAGACAATTTTTAGTGTTGCATTTGAAGGAACCATATTCCCTTTCTTTCTCAGATCTCGGAGTGGCATTTTCTTTTTTTCTTTTCAAGAGACTAGGAGCCAATACATTATTGAGTGTGGGTGCTCTCTTGAATATAATCCCAGGATTACTGGGCAGAGTGCTCCCCAATATAGGATGATTTGGTAGAACAGACCAATGTTCTTGTAGGATTGTTTTTATTCTCTGATGTTGTCTTGAAAATGTGGTGAAAAAATGATTCATAAAATTCTTTTGTTTCTCTGGTGGTTTTTGTTTGGGATGGAGGAGTGCCTCCTGGCTGAAATCTACACAATCATTATATGCTCTAGATAAAAAAAAAATTATTTGAGTATGAACTCCATACTGTCTAAAATGAACTTTTTTTTGTATGTCCGGGATCCGGAGGTTACTGTCTACAAGAGTTTTAAAGCTGAAAAGTCCTAAATCATGTCGGATTTTAGACTATACGGAGAATACATCAACAGTTACAAAAACTAGGGATTCATACCATTCTATATCTCTGGTTATTTCTATCAAATGGGTTGAATCCCTCAGGAAACTCTCCAATTTGGCGACATGGGGATACATTATCTTATTAATATAGGCAGCAAGATTGGCCGTTAGGGAACCTATACCAGATATGATCGGTCTACCTGGTGGATGCTTTGCATTTTTATGGATCTTTGCTAGGTGGTAGAAAAAGGCCATAGGGGGATTTTTAAAAGTCAGGAACGCCGTTTCATTTTTATTGAGGACTTTGTCCAAAGTACCTTTAGCTAGGTTTATTAAAAGCATTAACTGCTTTACTATATGCTGTTTCATTGCTCACATTGTATTTTTTTTATCATTAAGAATATTGTAAGCTTCATCTAGGTAGTCGCATTTATCCTGTAGAACATCCCCACCCCCTCATCAGCTGATCTGATCACTAAATTTGTATTTTCCCGTAGTGTTTTGATTGCCTCCAATTCAGCTAGATTCAAGTTACTGATATGTTTGTAATCGGATGATCTAATTCCCTCAAAAGTCTTTAGCAACAGATCTGAAAAGGTCTTAAGGTGATGACCTTGGCTGGAAATAGGGTACAATTTTGATTTATTTCTCAAATTTGTGTATTACTGTTCCTTCTATTATATTGTATGCCTCTACAACCTTAGTATTGTGAAAATCATTCAGTGCCAAAAATATCTTTTAATTGTCAATTTCCTGATGAATAACTGTAAATCTATGTAGAGATCCAGTTCTTGTGAATTGGAAGAAGGACAGAACGATAGCCCTTTGTTTAATAGCGATGTCTCTGCTGCATTCAGAACAAATGAGGATAGATTAAATATATTAACACCTCCTTGTGTATTCATTTGTAGATATCGTGCTATTCTTTTTTGTTTCACTTTGCCGCCTCTGCATCCCCTGATGCATTTTTTCGTTTTCTGGGTGGATTGGTGAAAAAGTTTGTTATCATATATTGGTGTGTGTGTGTCTTTCCTAAAAAGTTGAACCCAAACTTGTTTGATTATTGGAATTCTCTGTTTCTGGAGCTATCCCCGATGTTCTACTTATCTTTGGAAGAAATGGTTCAAGACCATTTTGAATATTAGAGTTGTCAATTGTGATCTTATCCTTCATTAACACCCCAAATTCCTTTGTGACACTGGCGGTGTCATATATATATTCTCTCTACCCTGATCTCTTAACGGTGGAGAATCAAATGCATTTCAATCCCGGGATTGGAATGATGTATTGTTTAAATGCATGCAAGGTTTATTACAATTACTATTTAAGAAAAGGACGGCGATATCAGAAATCCTGGTAGTAAGGATTTCATCCCTTTCTCTAGAACTAGTTAATTATGGGACACACCCTGAATACAATAAAATGAACTCTACTATAACAACCAAAATCCTCCAAATGGAACAAGAAACCATAATTAGGAAAGCCCGTAAATTATATAGAGATAGGGACGACTATAGAAAAGCCAATAAAGACATCAAAGAAAGTACCGTAATAAAAAAAATATTCCTTCAATTCCCACCAGAACACTGAAAACCCTGATCAATCCAAATAATGTATTTTTTCTGGGAAGTAAGAATAGAAAATTTGTCAATACTGATCACAAAAAAACTTTTTCACCAAAACCTAATCCCATGAGAGAGACCACTCACCCTGAAGGTCTAAACCCCAATCACAGAAACTATCTCCAGTAAAACCCAAAGCTGTAGGGGCAGAGAGTTTTCCCTCGCCACCTTCCTTACCAGAGCCAACACATAAAAATACATCCAGAACCTCCTTGGAGGCAGAGGAGACACCAAGGACAGAGAATATAGAAACAAGTAAATCTAGTGATAACACTGCCCACATAATCTCTTCATCCGATACTGGAGTCAGTAACAATGATACTGCAAAAGATGCCGACATCAAAACAGTGGATTCACAATTACAAATCAGAAAAATAATGGAACAGTTAGATGCAATAAAAAAGAATAAAGAAAAAACTGATGGCCCTACTGAAATAAATAAAGTAACAGGGTCCCTACCGGCTCCTTTGATATCAACAATTATAGAGATACCAGATATGATTCATTTTATGGAATATAAACAGACAAATAATCTTTTAGATGCATTTGATTCTCCACCATTAATAGATCAGGGAAGAGAGAATATATACGACACCGCCAGTGTCACAAAGGAATCTTCAAAAAAATAGTTTTTTGGACTACCACAGTTGACATTATTGGAAATGGATCAATAATGTCCCTGCCAATCAATATAAAAGGATCAGAAAAAATGCAGTTTATTGTCAGATTGTGTAACACAATCTCAAGTATTAAGAAACAGGTTTCTGGAGAAGAAATGCCCCCAAAAATTGTTATCTAGAGCACATAATGATTGTGTGGGTTTGAGCCAGGAGGCACTCCTCCATGCCAAACAAAAACCATCAGAGAAACAAAAGAATTTTTTAAATAATTTTTTCACCATATTTTCAAGACAACATCAGAGAATAAAACAATCCTACAAGAACATTGGCCTGTTCTACTAAATGATCCTATATTGGGGAGCACTCTGCAGTGCGCGTTATGAAGCTAACAGAGCTGCGCGGGTGTACATACCGTCACCCGGCGCCGGAAATGACGCGATTCGCGTCACCCAGCCCCACTACAGGCCGGCCGAGACAGCACAGAGCGGGGAGGCGCGCATTTTAATGTGATTTGAAGATCACGCCTATTGAAGCGTGATATCATGAACAGGGACAGCCTGCCAGGGTGACTATGAATACCATAGTCACTCATTATCATCCCTAATGAGGTACTGTAATAACATTTATCTTCAATTTCACTTGCTGCATTTAGGAGCTAAAAGGAGTGTAGGGTAAGTGTTACTATGCTGTAGGGACAGCTTTTAATAGCTTTTGAGGTGTTTTGGTGGTGACAGGATCCCTTTAAATGAACCATACATCCTTGAAGGATGTGTGACATTTGAGGGGGACAATAAGTGTATATATTTTTGTCTGCTTTGTTGGTATCACATTGTTCTGTCCTGATGACAGCTTTGAACTTGTCGGCATATGGAGACACCAAGTTAATTGGAGAGCACTGATAGTGATCTGTGCTGTGCCGGTTATACAATGTATGTTATATGGAGGGATATAGGCGCTAGGGGGGATGTCTTGGAGGCCTTATGAGACACTGCCCCTCATCTCTAGTGTGACACCCCGATTGGGAAAAATAAAATCGCTGTATGGAGTAGTAGCAAGGATAACTCCTCCTGGCAAATAGCGGTAAATGGAAGAGAGGGAGGAGATCACTTATTGAGCAGCTTTTATGTAAGTGTGTTTCAGTTGATTCAGACTGTCCCATTTCAGTCAGAAGCTATAAAAGGGTTTCTATTTGGAATAATGATATCTTTCACTCTAAAAGAAAAATTTGGTACATACTAGAACTTGCAAAATGCGGGGTCGAATCCTGCTGCCTGTGTGGATACATAGATAAAGACTCCAGCTTGGAGGTTCATACTATATAGGATAAGTTCTAATACTGAGGGTGTAACAACATGAGGTCGCAGGTTTTAACGTGATGATTTTTAATATGATGATTGACTTTATAGAATATCAAATATCATGAGAGAATTTTATATATTTCTGAACATTTAAAATTAGGGTTAAAGAGTTATTACAGATGAACATCAATCAGTTTAGGATTGTTTCTTCACCGTCTGACATCACTGTGAATGAAATTTGATGTATTTTTAGTATTTTTCTTTGTGGTGATACAGAAATATCTCACAACTGGTATGCAGAATGGAATAATGTAGGAATTTGGAACTGTTTTTAATATGTAGATTTCAGGAATTTGTGTGTGTTTTTTGACATGATGACGTAGACATTTCCTCAATTCCGGATGTTTGGTGGCTTAAATGGGCTGCCAAGTGAGAGTACTGGAACCTTTGTTTTCTCCTGAGGAAGTGTGTGGACGCACACAAAACGCGTCAAGTTTGCATCGCATTAAAGGTTGTTAGATATTTTATCAACCAGTTCAATATCCTTCTTCCAAAACTGTGTCCTAGAGCGCGATCTCAAGGCCAGTTCCAATCTCTATTTGCATCAGTGGCTGATATGGAAGTCTACCATTCCTGCACCAACCTGTCATGGTGGCACCAACAAGTTCTGAGCAATCGCCTGGACATTCTGAAAAGCAAGAGCATCCAAGTTTTATATAGTTTATACAATTATATTTACACATATACATAAAACAAAACACAAATATACTACTGAGTTGTGCCTCAGATATTTGTTTGGATAAGGGGCAATTGGAAGAGGTGCCCTCTGTTTCCCCAACTCTTCATGTTGGCTATAAAACCTTTGGCTAATATAATTAGAGAACTTCCAGATATAGTTGATTTTCATTGAGCAGTTGTAGACGAAAGAGTAACACTTTATATTGACAACATGCTGCTGTTTTTGGAAAATGCCTTTTTATCGTACCAGAGCCAATCTCTAGTGATGGGTAGTAAAATGCTCAGGCGCTCGATGCTCGGGTCAATCATATTGAAATGCTCTGGTACTTGACCAGAGCACCAAACTCAATGTTAACCTATGGGGAAAAAAACTCACCAAAGTTTTGACACTTTTTTCTACCCCTTGCATTTAGCAGGTGGCTGCAGATTCCCCCAGGAGGTAACACATGCGTCCAGACAGCGGTGCACAGTCCCATGCAACCAATAACATGGGGGCGGTTTGTGGCAGCCAGGCGACCAGCCATGTTAGCAAGGAGGGGCTGGTGGTGAATACAGACACATGGACACCATTAGGCCTCTGTCACTCACATCCGGGTGATACAAAGTGTCTGAGCAGCCTATTGGTGACGCCTCCTTTTAGACCGGGCGGGCTGCTCAGCACTGAGAATATGCATCGCTGTGACAGACGCCCCCTAGAGGAAAACAACCCCAACTGCAATGGATGAAAAGATGCAAGCTTTTCGGGAACTCCCAGGCTTAAATATTCAGCTGATGCTGTCAGCTGATCATTTAAACCAGCCAGGTGGGAAAAAGCCATCTTTCTACCGCAGGAGTTCCCGATCAGCTGATGCTGTCAGGTGACAGCATGAGCTTATTATCGGCCGGTACTTGCAGTGATCGGACATGTCCCGGGAATCTGCAGACAGGTGAGTATGCTACTTTTTTTTTTTCAAATGGATTTCCCTTTAGCAGCTAATGTACAGGCAGCCAGAAGCTGCCGCACTTACCCTGCTAAAGTAAAAGTACATGTCACATGGGGGAAGGAACGAGCACAGCACCATCAGGTCTGATATAGACCTGAGGACGCTTTGCGGCCAGCCAATCACTGTAATGCCACAACCAACATGGCTGTGGCATTACAGTCTGTAGCAGGCAATCCCTGCGTGTAGGCTGGTTCTGTAAAGAGCGCCAACATGCAGGGATGGGGAGCCAAGAATCTGCTCGAGCATCTCGCCGGTACTCTCCGAGCTCCGAGTATCCCGAGCACTGAAATGCAGGCTCGCTCATCACTAGCAATTTCTAGCAATTAAGAGAATTAGATAATATTCTAAATTAACTAATTACTGGTCTAAATCCGCACTACACCCTGCTGATATTAGAGAGAATGTGTTGTCCTGTAAGGATTCTGGTCAACAGTCCTGTTCATATATCTAGGAGTGAAGAAAATATTCAAGATTATGGATAACAAGTATCTAAATTTAATATTGGTCATTATGAAGTTCAAATGAGAGTTGGAATTCAGGTACAGGAATCCATTGTCGTTTATGGGATGTACACATCAGAAGTGCATAGGTGCTCCGAATATTATATATCCTTCATAATTTTCTCTTGTGTGTACAGCTGAGGTAGTTTTACGAAACATATTATGCAAATTGACTCTTTAAAAATGGCTTGAACTCTATCACCACTAGTGATGAGCGAGCACTAAAATGCTCGGGTCAAGCATCTCGAGATGCTCGGGTGCTCGACCGAGCTCCAAGCCCATTGTAAGTGAATTAGTGACAGGCTCCGGTAACAGATTTCTGGCTATAAAATGAGTGTTTCTGGGAAAGGGCGGGAGGTGGGGGATTTTTCAAATCGTCGCAGCATACAACACCTCGCTGTGCCCCCCAGAGGGACCCAAACAATCAATCTGCTCTCCGTGAGGTGCCAGCTCACTGTGTGCTCTGAAGGGAGCTGTGTATTTGTGTCAGAGCGATAATTATTAGAGAAGAGTCTGAGCATCTCAGCGGTACTCAGTGCTCGCTGAGCATCCCGAGTACCGGGATACTCGTGCGAGTAACAAGTAGCGCCGAGCATGCTTGCTCATCATTAATCACCACCGATCGGTAATAGCAATTCTAAAAGTTACTATTGACTTTGACTTGTTTCACACTGCAGTTTTTTCCCTGATCAGGTTCCATTCGGTTTATGAGCTAAAACCAGGAGAGCAACTTGCAGAGAAAAAGTATAATTGAAAGATTGACACCGGTTCTGAGTTTTGGAGACACTGCTGGTTTTGACACACAAACCGGATGGAACCTCATCAGGGAAAAAACTACAGTGTGAAACCAGCCTTTTAGGATTGCTACTATTGATCGGTGGTGCCTAGCATTCAAGTTCTATTTAAAGAGACAATTTGCATATTACATTTTCAATAGGAGTATGCCTAAGTCTCTTCATACACTGACTGACATGTCATCTGTCCATAAGGAAAATTGTTATAGCTTAAATCCACAAAAGAACTTCCATGGAACAGGCATCCATCTCCTTCTAAAAATGGAAACAATACAGAGAGGAAATCATGATGGAGGTCTGAAGATGCTGATCCAATGGTGCATTCTTGGCAGCTCATCTCTTGTATATTTGTGGGTTAGAAGTTGGAACATTTACTGCTGCAGCATCACCTGGGCACATATAGTCTCTACGAAGCTTTACAAACCTACAGATTGAGAATCAAGTCATATTGGATGCCCATCCTTACCCTGATCCATGGATTTGCTGCAAGGTAAAGTAAATTCAGGAGTTGGAAGTGATTACACCATACATTTCTTTTCAGTATTCACATGACTTCTTCATTTATTTGTTTACAGGGATTTAATTGCTGGAAGGAGAAAGACAGAATATTCTGACCAGTGACGTGGTTCAGCCCTTTTTACACTCTTTTTACAAGTCTTTGCAGCTGGGACATGTTTAGCATGGGGACATAATATGGAAAGCCCCGAAATAATATCAAAGGGAGTCATGTCAATGCACCATCACTACCGGTCATCACAAGTGTATGTGCACACGTCAAGTATTTGCTGCATTTTTATTACCGTTTTCCGCACAGTTTTGTCGTAAAGGATTTCTTAGTACCAGCCAAGTAAATTAGACTCCTGAAGTCTTTGCCTATTTTTTCATTCCTAGATTGAAACAATTTCAAGCTTTCAGAATGTCAATTCTTTCAGTATTTTTGCAGCGTTTTTCACCTAACCTAATGTGTAAGGCAAGAACACAAAAAAATGAAAAAAAAAAACTCAAAACAGTGATTATTAAATGCTGAGTTTTTACTGCCAAGAGACATGATTCAACTAATACTTAACGAGTTCGCATATTCTTACAGCCAGTAAGGCTGCCTTCACACTGGCGTTCCCCTCCACAGCGTTCTGCGGAGGGGAATCGCCATGTGTGCGCAGCCAGCGCAAGCCCCTATGTTTAGAATGGGGACGCACGGTGCTGCGCTTGACAGCGCAGGACCGTGCGCACCCATTCACTCCCACATGTGATATGTGCGCAACATGTCGCGTCCCTGGTGTGGGCGAGACTGTGTGATCTGTGCGCAGGCATCCGCCTGCGCACAGATCACATATGGGAGAGAATGGGTGCGCACGGTCCTGCGCTGTCAAGCGCAGCACTGTGCGCTCCCATTATAAAGATAGGAGCTGGCGGCCGCTGCAGTCACATTGCGGACCCCTCCGCAGAACGCTGCGGAGGGGTCCGCAAATGTGAACCCAGCCTAAGAAGTAGAGAAGAATGAGAAGGAGACATAAGGCTCATTGAGGAAGGGAAATGGAGAGAAATTTTAGAGAAGGCTCCCCAACTTTCATTGAGCTGGGTACATAGTAATTCTTGTTTTTCATCTGGCCCAGACCAATATGATTTGTGACCACCGTTCACCATAGAAAGTAACAGTACCCTCACTTTACCCCTAAGAAAATAATAATGGTCCCCACATACTCCAGTGAATCTTATAATATACTGACTGCCCACCTAGTGTTACTTTAATAATTATTAATGCCCCAAATTCTCCTACAGAATAATATTGGTTCTTCAATACCCCACAAAAAGTAACAAAGCCCCCTAAACTCCCTCATTGCAATAATAGCCAAAGTGCCTCACCAAATGTAGTATCACCTTGAGTTCTTATCATATAGTAACATTGCCCTCCAATTCATCCTCCAATATAGCAATAATACCTAATGAACACCTATATACTATGTATATATTCTAATAATGTCATCAAATTTTCCTATATGTAGCAATAATATCATAATACAACATAAATACTTATGTTGCCCTGTGGCCCCCCCTATACAGTAACAATACACTTTGCTCTCCAGCAAATATGAATAATGACCCTCAGTCCCCCATATACTGTATACGGTAGTTAAAATATCCAATGATCCCTATATATACTAATAATGCCTCCTAATTTCCCGTATACACTAATAATTCCCTTAGATTCCCCATATATACTAATAATACCACCTGATATCCACATATAGTGGGAGAAATAAGTATTTGATCCCTTGCTGATTTTGTAAGTTTGCTCACTGATAAAGACATGAACAGTCTATAATTGTAAGAGTTGGTTAATTTTAACAGTGAGATATAGAAAACAATAATAAAATCCCAAAAAATTACTTTGTCTAAATTATATACCGTATATATTCGTGTATAAGCCGAGTTTTTCAGCCCAAAAATTGGGCTGAAAAGTCCCCCCCTCGGCTTATACACGGGTCATACAGTATGCTGTGGGGGGGGGCTGTGACCGGGGGCTGGAGGAGGCAGGAGGGGGCCGCGGTGACCGCAGGCGGTCACGTGGGGCCGCCTCATTAGTGCAATGAATATGCACGGCATCCCCCCGTCCATCAGCGGCGGGGGGATGCCGTGCATATTGCACTACACAGCCCCCCTCCTTAATATGTGTCCCTCAGTAGTATTAAACAGCCCCCCCTCCTTATCATGTCCCCTCCAGGCTGCGGCAGCTCTCAAAATAACAAACAGTTTATACATCACCTTCCGGCGCAGCTCCTCCGCTCCTCCGGTCCTCCGTTCCTCCGCTCGCCGGCTTCTTCTTCCTTGTTGTGCCGGTGTCATGTGACCGGGCGCAGGAGATGACGTCATTTCCTACGCGCGGTCACAGAAGCCGGCACAACAAGGAAGAAGAAGCCGGCGAGCGGAGGACCGGAGGAGCGGAGGAGCTGCGCCGGAAGGTGATGTATAAAGTGTTTGTTATTTTGACAGCTGCCGCAGCCTGGGGGGGACATGATAAGGAGGGGGGGCTGTATACTACCACTGGGGCTGCTGGATACTACACTGGGGCTGTATAAACCTCTGGGGCCCTGTATACTACCACTGGGGCTGCTGGATACTACACTGGGGCTGTATATACCTCTGGGGCTGCTGTATACTACCACTGGGGCTGCATATACCTGTGGGGCTGCTGTATACTACACTGGGGCTGTATATACCTGTGGGGCTGCTGTATACTACCACTGGGGCTGTATATACCTGTGGGGCTGCTGTATACTACACTGGGGCTGTATATACCTCTGGGGCTGCTGTATACTACACTGGGGCTGTATATACCTCTGGGGCTGCTGTATACTACCACTGGGGCTGTATATACCTCTGGGGCTGCTGTATACTACCACTGGGGCTGTATATACCTGTGGGGCTGCTGTATACTACCACTGGGGCTGTATATACCTGTGGGGCTGCTGTATACTACCACTGGGGCTGTATATACTTGTGGGGCTGCTGTATACTACACTGGGGCTGTATATACCTCTGGGGCTGCTGTATACTACCACTGGGGCTGTATATACCTGTGGGGCTGCTGTATACTACACTGGGGCTGTATATACCTCTGGGGCTGCTGTATACTACCACTGGGGCTGTATATACCTCTGGGGCTGCTGTATACTACCACTGGGGCTGTATATACCTCTGGGGCTGCTGTATACTACCACTGGGGCTGTATATACCTCTGGGGCTGCTGTATACTACCACTGGGGCTGTATATACCTGTGGGGCTGCTGTATACTACCACTGGGGCTGTATATACCTCTGGGGCTGCTGGATACTACCACTGGGGCTGTATATACCTCTGGGGCTGCTGGATGCTACCACTGGGGCTGTATATACCTCTGGGGCTGCTGTATACTACCAATGGGGCTGTATATACCTCTGGGGCTGCTGTATACTACCTCTGGGGCTGCTGTATACTACCACTGGGGCTGCTGTATATACCTTTGGGGCTGCTGTATACTACCTCTGGGGCTGCTGTATACTACCTCTGGGGCTGCTGTATACTACCTCTGGGGCTGCTGTATACTACCTCTGGGGATGCTGTATACTACCACTGGGGCTGTATATACCTCTGGGGATTCTGTATACTACCACTGGGGCTGTATATACCTCTGGGGTTGCTGTATACTAACTACTGGAGCTGCTGCTGTATATACCACTGGGGCTGCTGCTGTATACTACCACTGGGGAGGCTGCTGTATACTACCATTGGGGGGCCTGTATACCACACTGCTAGGGGCTGTATACCTGTGCTGGAGTCCACCCTCGGCTTATACACGAGTCAATAGGTTTTCCCAGGTTTTGGGGGCAAAAGTAGGGGGGTCAGCTTATACACGGGTCGGCTTATACACGAGTATATACGGTAAATGTATTTGCATTTTGCAGAGAGAAAAAATTATTTAATCCCTCTGGCAAACAAGATTTAATACCTGATGGCAAAACCCTTGTTGGCAAGCCCAGCAGTCATATGTTTCTTGTAGTAAATGATGAGGTTTGCACAAATGTCAGAAGGAATTGTGGTCCACTCCTCTTTGCAGATCATCTCTAAATCATTAAGCATTAGAGGCTGACACTTGTAAACTCTGATCTTCAGCTCCCTCCGTACGTTTTCTATGGGATTAAGGTCTGGATACTGGCTAGGTCACTCCATGACCTTAATGTGTTTCTTTTTGAGCCACTCCTTTGTTGCCTTGGCTGTTATGTTTTGGGTCATTGTTGTGCTAGAAGATCCAGCCATGACCCATTTTTAATCTTCTGGTGGTGGGGAAGGAGGCTGTCACTCAGGATTTTACGGTACATGGCTCCATCCATTGTCTCATTAATGTGGTGAAGTAGTCCTGTTTCCTTAGCAGAGAAGCACCCCCAAATCATAATGTTTCCACCGCCATGCTTGACTGTGGGAATGGTGTTCTTTGGGTCATAGGCAGCATTTTGTCTTCCTCCATACACGGTGAGTCGAGTTAATGCCAAAGAGCCCAATTTTTGTCTCATCTGACCACAGCACCTTCTCCCAATCATCAAGGTGCTCACTGGCAAACTTCAGGGGGGACTGCACATGTGCCTTCCTGAGCAGTGGGACTTTGCGGGCACTGAAGGATTTTAATCCATTATGGCATAATGTGTTACCAATGGTTTTTTTGGTGACAGTGGTCCTAAATGCCTTGAGATCAATAACAAGTTCCCCCATGTAATTTTAGGCTGATCTCTCACCTTCCTCATGATCCTGGATACCCCATGAGAGGAGATTTTGTATGGAGCCACAGATTGATGTCGATTGACACTCATTTTGTATTTCTTCCATTTACTTATGGTTTTGTAGCCCATTCCAGCCTTGTGCAGGTCTAGGATCTTTTCCCTGACATCAGTCGTACACTGCACAAATCTGGCCTTTATGGGAGAGTGGCAAGAAGAAAGCCATTTGCCACAAGCCACTTGGGAGACACACCAAACATGTGGAATAAGGTGCTCTGGTCAGATGAAACAAAAATCGAACTTTTTGGCCACAACGCAAAACGATATGTTTGGGGAAAAGCAACAGAGCTCATCACCCTCAAAACACCATCCCCACTGTCAAACATGGTGGTGGCAGCATCATGGTTTGGGCCTGCTTTTCTTCAGCAGGGACAGGGAAGAGGGTTAAAATTGATGGGAAGATGGAGGGAGCTAGGGATGGGCGAATCTACTCGCTAGGACTCGTTACTCGGCGAGTAGTAAGGGACTCGCAGGACTCGGTACTCGGCGAGTTTCCCAGTGATGACTCGCACGAGTCCAATGCAAATCAATATCAATCCTAGTTTTGTCAGAAACACTGACAAAACTAGGATTGCCATTGTTTGCATTAGACTCGTGCGAGTCATCACTGGCTACTGTGCCAGTGATAGCAGGGAGACTCGCAAAGTAACTGCTGTTTCTTTGCGAGCCGAGTCCAGTTGTCTTCTCTGTGCAGCTCCAGGGTCCTAGAGCCCGCCTGCTCACAGAGATATAGCAGTGCTGAGATTGTTCTCAGTCTGCTCATTCTCTGTGCATAGACATCTATCTATTCACAGGGATGAGCAGAGAGGACATCGCGTTTTGGACTACGTCGGACGGAAGAGGATTTTTTTAATTAAAGATGGAGTCCCTAATGGCTTTTTTTTTTATTTCAAATAAAAAATTTTCTCTGTGTTTTTTTAACCCTTTATTGGAGATTCTTAGTGGCTGGGTCAAACGTGGCCTGACATTAAGAATCTCGGGCTTAATACCAGCTTGTATAACAAAGCTGGTATTAACCCCTTTATTACCCAGCGTGCTACCGCCACCAGGGCCGCTGGAAGAGCGGGGTTCAGCGCCAGAGGATGGCGCTTCAATGAACGCGCCATCTTCTGGGGCGGCTGCGGGCTGCAATTTGCAGCGGGGGGTGCCCAGAAAGCTTGGGCATCCCTGCGCTGCGGATTCCAGCCCTCAGCTGCTTAGCTGTACCTGGCTAGACATAGAAATTGCGCGGAGCCCCACGCATTTTTTAAAAATTATTTAATGAATTTCAGAGTCAGAGTCTCAGAGTCAGAGTCAGAATCTCAGAATTTCATGAAATAATTTAAAAAAAATGCGTGGGGCTCCGCGCAATTTCTATGTCTAGCCAGGTACAGCTAAGCAGCTGGGGGCTGGAATCCGCAGCGCAGGGATGCCCAAGCTTTCTGGGCACCCCCCGCTGCAAATTGCAGCCCGCAGCCGCCCCAGAAGATGGCGCGTTCATTGAAGCGCCATCCTCGGGCGCTGAACCCCGCTCTTCCAGCGGCCCTGGTGGCGGTAGCACGCTGAGTAATAAAGGGGTTAATACCAGCTTTGTATTATCAGCTGGCCCTAAGCCCGAAATTTATGGCGGTCACGCCAATATTAGACATGACCGCCATGAATTTCTATTAAATTGTTTTAAAAAAAACACAACACAAAGAAAATTTTTTATTAGAAATAAAAAAAAAAGCCATTAGGGACTCCATCTTTAATTAAAAAAATCCTCTTCCGTCCGACGCAGTCCAAAACGCGATGTCCTCTCTGCTACATCCCCTGTGTATAGATATAGATCTCTATGCACAGGGAATGAGCAGACTGAGAACAATCTCAGCTCTGCTACATCATCTCTGTGCACAGACATTCATGTCTGTACACAGGGATTGAGCAGACTGAGAACAATCTCAGCACTGCTACATCAGGCAGCAGGCAGGCTCTAGGACCCTGGAGCTGGCAGCCAGCACAGAGGAGACAGGACTCTTATCTGTGCGAGTCAGCGATTACTTACAAAGTAAACGAGCAATGCAAATAAATGACAAAACTAGGATTGCTTCAGGCTGAAGCTTCCGAGACACATCTGCGAGTTGTAAATCTCACACTACTCGCTATTACTCGCTTCCCCATTCATTAACATTGGACTCGCTAGACTCGCAACGAGTAGCGAGTCCTGGGCTCGGACTCGCTAGAGTCAAGCGATTCCGAGTAATTTAGGATTCGCCCATCACTAGAGGGAGCCAAATACAGGATCATTCTGGAAGAAAACATGTTGGAGTCTGCAAAAGAACTGACACTGGGACGGAGATTTATCTTCCAACAAGACAATGATCCCTGTTGTGAATTCATTAAGGAGGAATTCTGGTTGTGAGCTCCCTCCGGTGGTTGTTGCTGTTAATGCTGCTGGTTGTATGTTGGAGAATTCCACAGCTGATCTTGATGATTGGCAGTCAGGTTCAGATTGGAGTATATAGTGGTTTAAAGCTGATCAGTCCTTGCCAGTTGTGAATGTTCCTTGAGGTGTCCACACCTTTTCCTGGTTTCTCCTGGTCTGCTGAAATCCTTGCAAGCTGAGTTAATGTTTTTTGTTACTTTGTGGTGCACATGTTGTGTGCTTGTGGATCTGTTTTCATTTTGTCTTGTTCTGAGTTGTGGGTTTGAAATTTAGTTTGCATATTTGTTTACCTGCTCTCAGTTAGGAAGTTTTCTTCCTGGACAGAAATTGCTAATCACTGTTATCTGCTATTTCCAGTATTGTTGGTATTGGTACTTGTTTATTCTTGTTTGATTCACAGAGGTTCTGCAGATATATAGGGCAGCGAGTCTTAGTGGACTCAGGGTAATTTTTGACACTATCTGCTGTTGGAGATTATTTGATAGTATTTTAATACTGACCGCAATAGTATTCTATCCTGTCTTTACTATCTAGCTAGTGTGGCCTCTTTTGCTGAACTCTATGTTCTGCCTGTGTGTGTCTTTTCCTCTCCTGTTTCCCAGTTAATATCTGTGGGGGGCTTGCTGCTCTTTTGGGGTTCTTCTCTGAGGCAAGATAGCTTTTCGTATTTTCATCTCTAGGGGTAGTTAGTTCACCGACCGTTTTGAGGTTTCTAGGGCATGGTTAGTTACATCCCACGGCTACTTCTAGTTGCGATATTAAGTAAGGTGTCACGGTCAGTATAGTTACCAACGACTTCTGTGGAATCTTTATGTTACTCCTAAGTCATCGGATCATAACAGATCCCACACATAAAGCAAAATCTACAATGGAATGGTTCGAAAATAAATGTATCCCGGTGTTAGAATGGCCAAGTCAAAGTCCAGACCTGAATCCAATCGAGAATCTGAAAACTTCTGTTCACAAACTCTCTCCATCCAACCTCACTGAGCTCCAGCTGTTTTGCAAGGAAGAATGGGTAAGAATTTTAGTCTCTCGATGTGTAGGAAAAAATTTTTTTTCTGGTTTATCTGATGAAGGCTTGTTATATGTTAAGCCGAAAATAAAACAAGAAATTATTTTGGAATAATTTGCCATCCCTGTGATCCCTCTGGTAGCGCTTCAATTCAAACCAGAAAAAATTTTTTTTCCTGCACTTCAACACGAGCCTCTCTTTGGGCGGCTCGCTTCTCTGGGAACAAGCGCAGGCCAGGAGATCCAGGAAATATCCCTGTGTAGGATTATATGTGAACTGCACAAGACACCAGAAAGATGAGAACAATACCTAAGAGCAACTGTTGCTACTAATACACTGCACTTAGATCTGCGCCTTCTCTTTTCTCCTCTATCCCCAGTCTCGCTGACCTCACAGTCTTTGAAGACACTATTTGACTACAGTCTCTCGATGTGTAAAACTGAAAGAGACATACCACAAGTGACTTGCAGTTGTAATCGCAGCAAAAGGTGGCGCTACAAAGTATTAACTCAAGGGGGCCGAATAATATTGCACGTCCCACTTTTCAGTTTTTTTATTTGTTAAAAAAATTCAAACTATCCAATAAATTTCGTTCCACTTCACGATTGTGTCCCACTTGTTGTTGTTTCTTCACAAAAAAATTAGAATTTATATCTTTATGTTTGAAGCCTGAAATGTGGCAAAAGGTTGAAAAGTTCAAGGAGGCCAAATACTTTCACAAGGCACTGTATATACCATTATTTACTAGCTGTTGAACCTGTTGTACACCCGGGTGGCTGAATTTTTTATTGCCACATTTTAAATTTTATTGAAGCATCACCTGAAATTGAAATGTATCTATTATAATTTTGTATGTGGCTCCTTCTCATGTACAGCACCATGGAATTAATGGTGCTATATAAATAAATAATAACAATAGTGCAAAAACATCCCTGTAAAGCCCATTTTTGGTGTAAACTCTGTGGTCTTTCGTAAAATTGCTTTTTTGAGGCTTTGTGGGTAGGATCTTTTTTATCTATTCCTATTCTTGCTCCTTTCCTCCCCTTTATTTAAGTTTTCCATCACGGCCGCCACTATTAGTCCTATGGTCGGAGTGTGTGCAGTGCTATGTTCACATTGTAGTTGAATCCTTCAATTAAAACGTTGTCAGAGTCACTACATGTTCATGCCACAATCTCTGGCACCATTTTCTTGAAGATATTACCTCTGAAACAAACTGGTGACTTGTGTATTCTCAGACACAGTGTCTTCAATAAAATGGTGCCAGAATTTGTGGTAGGTGCATGCACTGACTCTGGCCCTGTTTTATTGGAGAATGCAACTACAATGTAAATAAACATAGCATTGCACAGACACCAGGCATCCCGGCTTTTGACAGAATGGAGCATTCAGCATTATATAGTATTATTGATTACTAGATGGGTGCTCAATGCTATTGTATCAGGAGGGTGCTTACGTTATACTAGGGGAGAGCTCAGTGGCGCTGGTGGAAGGCTCATGCGGCGTGGCATCCTTCATTTGGAGGGTGGCGCACAGTGTCCTCATCTCTTTACCGCAAACTGGGGTTGTGCAGGGGTGCACAACCCTATGAGTGGAGGGACCATTTGGCCACAATATAATACAGCCCACAAGACCACTGGGTGCTTCTTATCTTTAGCTCTCTGTTTGTTCTGTTTTTTCCTACTTACCCAGACTGACATGGCTGCAAAAACGCACTGAATATGATACATTGTTCACTATGCATAGGCTGCCATTGTTCTCGCCAGCTCAGGTACTGTTTTCACAAAATAATGCTGCCGAGATCCATAATCTTTTGTGCAGATCATTTCACTCCCATGAACAAGAATTTTGCTCGTTCCTCCAGTGATCAGTTGTCTGTGTAGGTAGCAAGATTATCATGAAAGAGCATTCCAATGGGCACGATAATCATGCAGTGTATAGAAAGATAAATAATATATAAACAATATATCACTTACTCCTCTTACAAGTTGACGCAATCCCTCCTAAAAATATCTAATGTTTATGATCAACTACCACAGAACATAGACCAAGAATAATGCAACAAAGTTCTATATCTAGAAAGCAAAAAAGCACAAAAAAATTAACCACAAGTGAGATCTGGTAATCTAATGATCTCTGCTTAGATAAAAGCAGCTTTCCCTTTTGATGTATCTAAACCCACCCTTTCCCTTGTTTGTTTTTCCTGTCAAATTACTTAAATTGGGCTCTTGTGTAAGTTAGATACCAGAGTATAACATTACACTGAGCAAACAAGAGCCTGCAATATGACACTCAAATAGTGTTGGCCATAGTGTGCAGGATGACAGATCAATATTAGACAAGCCAACAAAAAGGGAAAAATTATAAGAATTCAAAAATTACTTACTTTTTACTTACTTGGCATCATTTTGGTGTAAATCTGGTTTATCCATTGGATTTTGTTTTGTTCGTTCCAATTTTACCTATAAATGTGTCTTCCATGAAATGAGCCATGACTGCCTGAAAGGGACTGCGGAAATAATGGTGTCTCTTATCAGATTGACTGTTTGGACCCTTAATGAAACCCACACCAAGTGATTCAGCTGGTGATAGAGACAGTAAACTTTCTTCCCCTTATATTAGTCACACTAAGAAAAGGATTTGAAGTTTCCTTTATGCACAGTCAAGATGTATTGAGGAAGAAGTGAAATTCGTTATGTAGGCTTCTTCTGATCTCCATGGCACATTTAGGACTTGGAAGAGTTTAAATACAGTCCAATGCTCAGAAGTCTTAAAGCTTGCATATAGTTCTTATTTACATTGGATGTATGTTTGGGCTGTTGTCCTGCTACATAATATATTTGGAGCCAATCAGACGCCTTCTGGATGATCGATTATTATCTGCCTTTATTTCTAAGCATTGAAGACAACAAGAAATAGGCAACATAGGTGACATAGATGTAGTGGTCTTTCAAGGAAACTTAGTGCAGCAGATATATGACACATGATGGTTACTTCCCTATGAAACTGGAAGATGTCCAGCAGTGCCATCAATTCAGAACTGGCAGCGACCAGTGGGACACAGGTATTGTTCAGAGAACTCTGGCCTGATGTGGCCTTTATTGACAAATTACGGTTAGAAACCCTACCTTCACCATAGAAACAAAGCAAGCAACTCAACTATGCATAAAACAAAGGAACTGGGCTGCAGAAACATGGCAGCAGGTTCTCTGGACTGAAGAGTCAAAATGTGAAATATTGAACTGTTATGTGCCAGAAATTAGATTGTCACTGAAGAGCTGGAGTACTGTATAATAATGAATGTCTGCATGCAACAGTGATGCTTTAGGCGTGTGTCTGATTGGCTCCAGAATTATTATGCAGCTGGACAACAAGCCCAAACATATAGCTAATGTCATTAAAAACTATCCTCAGCATGAAGAAAAGAAAAAGAGTCCTGGAAGTGATGATATCAACCCAGAGAACCCTGAACACAAAATCATCAAGTCTATGTGGGATTCAATGAAATCACAGAATGATTTGCAAAAGCCTTAAGGCCCCGTTACACGTCTCAACATCGTTCCCGACATCATTCAAAAGTGACGTCAGGAACAATGTTGAAACAACAAGACAAAAAAGGGGGGGACAAGAGGCGCAATAGTGCCCCTATCACTAGACACTAAGACGTAGAAGTGGTGAAAAATGCAATTCACTCACCTATTCCAGTTGTGTGACCCACAACTGGTTTGAAGGCTCATAGATTAGTTTCCTGATGGCTGCTGCAGGACTCCCACCGACTCCACGCACGTGGAGATGTATCAAACAATATAGGGAAAGACGGTGTTATCCGGTCCGCGCTGCCAGGTTCATTCACATCAAAGAACACCAATAATCGATGTTAAGATCCAAATCTTCCTTTATTCACCTCCTACGCGTTTCAGTGCCCACCTGGTGGCACCTTCATCAGAAAAACCTGTCAACTTCAACTTAAGCAACCTGCGGCATCATTCGGTGTGACACCGCAATAGCAATGTCACAGTCGACTTTACCCACTCACAGCAGTGAGCAGGGATCGTTCGCGGCGTTGGTGAATGATCCCTGCTCACAACATCGTTGGTGAGTTGTCCACGATATCTGGACGTGTGACAGCTCACCAGCGATGTTGCACAGGTGTCCAAAAAATCAGCGCGCTCCCGAGATCGCAAACAACATCGCTGATAAGTTGTACCGTGTAACGGTACTTTTATTCACAAAGATCTGTGGTTAGTCCTCTAAGATGTTTGGAAAAGCTTCCTGGCCGAGTTCCTTTACAAAGTGTGCTGTTGATGTTGTTTTGTAGACAAAGCGAAGTCACATTAAATATTGATCTAATTTAGATTTCTCTTTTTTCTCTCACTTTGAATATCTTAATCGATAAAAATAAACTATTAGGTTGAGCATTTCTATTTCTAAAGTATTCTTGGGTAAGGTACAGGGTGAATATCTACACGTAGCCTACAGTATTTGTCGGGAGCTTTTCCCAATGTATACTGTAACATTGTCATAGATGACCATTCACTAGTGGGATGCAAAAATGTGCCCTTTTGGTCTTTATCTGGCATGTATGCAACTGCATACTATTTGTTTAGCTGTATGGGAAAGTGCAGCAGATTGCACTTTGCTATACAAAATGTCACTCACTACAAAGAAAAATAAACTATGTGGTATACACAAATGAGTAAAAGGGTAACAATGTTTTGAGCTTTTGACATTCAAGCTCCATTTCTCACCATCCCCTACAGTTTTGTAGAACGTCTGTGAGTCTACCCTCATTTTATAGACAATCATCTTGGCTATCTCATACATAAATTTGACTTGCGACAATCAAGCATAGGATTAGTTATGTAGATTCTTGTCCCGACACTGCATTGTTACTGTTTTGCTTTTAAAAATCTAAATTTAAATTTGTATTAATTTGTTAGTTTTTTGTAAATTCACTTTTGGCCTTCAACACTGCCTGAATCCTTCTGGCAATGCTCTCGATAAGATTCAAGCATGTGTTGACCGAATCTGATCCCAGGTCTCTTCTAAATGTTCCCAATGTTAGTGTATATGGTCAACTTGATCGAGTTATGTATACAGCTTTTTCTTCAACTCCATCCACAAGTGTTCAATTGGGTTGAGGTCTGGGGACTGTAGGGCATATCCAGCACCCCTACTTCATTGCAATTACAACATTTCTTCACCCAATCTCAACTTGTGCTTCAGATCATTGTCTTGCTGGAACACTATGTCGTCCTTTTCTTATCTATAGTACACGAGTGTATAAAGTCTTGTAGGACACTCACATATAGCTCAGCATTGAGACCACCATCGATCCTTGCTAATAGTGATGAGCGAGTATGCTCGGCGCTACTCGGTACTCGCACGAGTATCTCGGTACTCGGGGTGCTCGGCGAGCACCGAGTACTGCCGAGATGCTCGGACCGCTCGGTAATAAATAGCAATCTGAGACACATACACAGCTCCCTTCAGTGCACACAGTGAGCTGGCACCACACAGGGAGCAGATTAATTGATAGGATCCCTCTGGGGGCACAGCAAGGTGTTCTATGCTGCGGCGATTTGAAAAAGCCCACTCTCCCGCCCTTTTCCGGAATTACTCGTTTTATAACCGGAAGTCTGTGGGCGGAGCCTGTCACTCATTGACTTACATTGGGCTCAGTGCTCTGGCCGAGTACAAGAGTATCTTGAGATGCTCGGCCAGAGCACCGAGCACCCGAGCATTTTAGTGCTCGCTCATCACTACTTGTTAAGTATCCAATGTCTTTGGCTGTGAAATAACCCCATATCAACAGGCTCCCTTCATGGTACTTGACAATTCCTTCAATTTCTTGATCTATTAGCTCCTTTTCCCTTGCTTCAGACCCATTTGCACCCATCATAGCCTACTCTGTTGACTATCATTTCATCTCTCCAAATCATCTGTTTCCAATCTTCAACTGTCCATTTTTGCTACTTGTTTGCATACTCTAGTCAACGCTTCTTATTGTTATATTGAAGTCAAGGCTTCTTCACCTTTTTTTGTGCCATCATTCCAGACTTGTATAACATATGTCACACAGTGCATGCATGGATGCGTGCATATCAGCTTCCTCCACTGCCATTTTTGTCACTCCAGAACTGATAGACCTTGTAATAAGCCAACTTATTAACTCCAATATTTTGCCTGGATGTCCACCTCTTTGCTTTTGAATGGATAGACGGACTTTATTTTATATTTGATTAAAACAGTGACTTTAGCTTGGAAATCAACCTAATAACACACTCAGCTATTAGAGAATGTGAGAACAGGCTGTAATATGTTGTATATTGGAAGAAAAAGATATTCCAACATCAGGAGCAACATAGTTATAATGTAGTGACACGACAAGAATCTGAATAAATAATCATATGCTAAATAGTTGCAAGTCAAATATGTGCATGAGATAGCCAAGATGATTGCCTAAAAAATGAAGGTAGTCTCATGCTCAAAGTGGTAATGGATGGCAAGATATGGAGCGTGAAATTGGAAAGTTTATAATGTTGTTACCCTTTTGCTCATCAGAGTACGTTTCTCTACAATTGGTTCTTATGGTGGACGGATGCCTTGGCATTCATTCTGAAAGAGACCCCAGAACATAATAAGAAACATTCAGTTTTCAGAAGATAAGTTCTCTGTGAATCAAATTTGCTGTGAAAATCTGAGTGAACAGGTGAATTCGAAAATTTGCCAGATCCACTTGCCTCTACCAGTGAGGATCTAAAGGGATGGCCTAGTTACTATAGAAAGGTTGTTCATCAAAAATAAGAATAAATGAAGTAACACTCACCAAAAAGTAGATCCTTTATTTTTCACATTAAGAATCCAAGCAGCAGAGCATACAACGCAGAGAATGTACCAACAGCCGTTTCATGTGTTTTGCATGCTTCTACAGGTCCCCACCTGGAAAAGGGGACCAGTTGAAGTGTTCAAGACATGCAAAACGTCTGTTGTCCATACACTGTCTGCTTTCTAAGCTCTGGTACCTGGATTTTTAATGTGAAAAATAAAGAATCTACTTTTACAGGTGGTGAGTGCCACTTGCTTGTTGCTTATTTTTCTGAAGGATTCGCATCTTTTTCCACGAGTGTTGCACCACGTTGTCCTCATTACCCCACATGGTGTTAATGATTGCAAGCCTGCAGTGCATGGGTAGAGATGAATTTTCTCCTTTTTTTTGAGATAGAAAGGTTATTAGAGTAGAAGGCTTTTTTCAAATAATAATATAAGAGATTCTGGAATAACCCCTTTTATAGATCATTCTTTGAGCACATAATAATGTTATAGACAGCACACCAACTTTTTACATGGGTCAATGTGCTGTCAGTTGTGATGATTACTATGCCTGCTTACAAATGCTCAAATCCAAATCCTCATTCTTCAGGTGATCATTGACCTATTTAATGGTCTGACAGATTGGAACTAGCAAAATGCTCATTGTTTGGGTGCAATAATTTTTAAGCAGGCGTTAAGAATAATCTTTATTGACAGCACCTCGCCCCGTGTACACATTTGATTTGCTGCCAATAACATGGTATTGAAAGCACACAAAACACTCATGTTAATGATCATTCTGTAGAATTACTTGCTTTCCTACAAACACCTGTTCCCCCATTACTGTCCCAGCTAAATTGGCCCCAAGTCTCGGAAAACCTACCGTATGTACTGTCTATCTGACAATCTGCACATTCTTTTCTATATGAAAATGTCCTGTTTATGTCAGTTTACTTGATTTTACGCATTCTTCCCCATAAACCTTCTATGGACCAAGAATAATAATACTTTAACTTTTCTAAGTATTTGAAACAACTCAGATTGCAAAAATACAACAATGCCAGAGTTGTACAAATGCAAATCCACAAATAGGCACTTGACATAATGATAATTATTAAGCCAACTGAACATTGTGATAACGTGGCCCTATACGAATAAACTGTAATATTCGGCAAATATTTCCTTGATAACTATTGTTCCGTTCCAGCTCTTTGGTCTTGTGTGTTGTTCAAAACAGCACAATAGGTTTAGAAACAAAATAACAATGGACGCCAACTCAAAACTGGCAATATAAATGGATTAGACGGCATACAATGAGCAAAAGATAATAAGCACTGCCTAACAATGGGCGACAAGCAAAAAGATGATAAATGAAAAGAGAGAAAGTCATTATATCCTAGCAGTGTTCTGGATTTGTGTGCGCCCCAGTGTACTGTGTGTGTGAATATTGCCCTTTAAAATGACTTTTACATTCAATTTGCAACAGTTTTGATAAATGGTGATTGGTTTGTTTATGACAAAATACCTCAACTAAAAAGGATAACTAAAAATGGAGTGTATTTGTGTAAATGTCTCCACTTCAGAGAAATATGCTACTCGGTACCAACCATAGAGCATCATAATCAGTCATTTAGGGGATGCGAGTGGGACCGAATCGGCCATGAGATGAAATGAGTATCTTGTCTCAAGTGGCGTCCTTAGTAGGTTAGCAGCCCCAATCTATTAAATGCAGCAGAGATTCACACTGGCCCCTCAATACTTCGAATGATGAGTGGAGGGGAAGAATTCTGATTAGTTCCGCCATTTTTTAGTTATTTTAACCTCCCCCACTTATAGCTCCAATCCCATGAAGAGTGGAGTATCCAGTCAGCATGGAATCTCCTTTAAGGAACCTCAAGAAAACAACAGAGGGGGCAGAGGAACTAGAGAGTAGGTATGGTATGGGCGAACTGTTTGGGTTCATGACCGGGGTTGCTGGGGTAAAGTAACGCTATAGTTAATGCCATTATTATATTTACCGAGTCTGCGCTTTCTCTTCCTGGTGAGACTCTTTGCTGCGTCACTTCCGGGCTGCCCCTTGTCTTTTTGGCATATGTGATTGGCAAAGCAAATCACATGACTATTCACCCCAGAAGCCTGGAAGTGGCACAGCGCCGCGGCATAGCTGAACGGGATAACGCAGATCCGGTAAGTGTGATCAGTAGGGTAATTAACCATTAATTTAATTGATTACTTTCTAGAACACAGCAACCCTGGTCACAAACCCAGGGAAAAACCACAAGTTCGCCCATCCCTACTAGAGAGAAAAAGCAAGCAGGGGAGTGAAGAAAAAAGCAAATGAATAGAAAACAAGAAAAAGATAGGAAAAAAGAAACAGAAGGAGGTAAAGCAAGGGAATGACTAGAAGCATGGTGGTGTCATTTGTGGCTAGCACCAGCCATTGGCTATTGTTATCGTCGTAGAACCATGATTTTACCCAACACCATTCTCATGGCAATGACAGTTACAAAGAATTAACTCTACCTTTATCATCAACTGGTCTATGCAGGACTAATAAAAATAAACCTAAAAATAATTTCTGTACAATTCAACAATTCAAAAGTGTTGAATAAATATATACATGTAAAGAATTATATAAAAGAGACAACAGCACCAGGGTCTTTAATATATGAAAATGTGTGGGTTTATAAACACCATATAGAGTGCACCATATCGGCTTAAAGTGTAAATGTCATTACATTGCTAAAAAAAAAAACCACAATACTGCACAGGTTGTTAATGATGGATCACATAGCAGGTAAGATAATTATTTTTTTGGACCATATTACTTATTTTCTCACATGTTTCTGGGCTCTTTTAAAAACTGCATTTTATGGCTGTATGGGTGTGGTCAGCATCCTTCAATATTTGCCAGCACTGTGTGTGTATTTTCACAGCTTCCCTCATCTCCTATAATGAATTGCTGACACTCAGGAGCGCACAGCAGTCACCCCTCCTGAGATCCTGAGGGCAGACCGATAGTGAGCAGTGTGATGTGTCAGCAGAGAAGGGTTTAACAGAGATCCTGATTGAGCTGTGTGGAGCAATATGATAGACCAGAAGCTTGTGCCAAGGAAAGAGGATTTTGCACTGATCCTGACATTGCTCAGTACTGTACTATAGCCTGAGGTAATCTGATACATTGTCACCCATCTGCTGCAGTCAGTAGTGTAGGCCCCCCTCCCTTATATGGTTATGTGGCCATATTCAGTGTGAAGACGGCTCTGACTAAGAATGAACATATGTCTGCTTCAGACACAGCCTAGTGGGGACACCTTGTGGAAGATTTATGAATAGTTTTCAAATAGAATACTCTTATAAAGTATATTTGAAAGTTTAATTACCGTATATACTCGTGTATAAGCCGAGTTTTTCAGCCCAAAATTTGGGCTGAAAAGTCCCCCCCTCGGCTTATACACGGGTCTATACGGTAGACCCGTGTGGTGGGGGCTGTGTGGTGGGGGCTGTGGAGGCTGGAGGAGGCGGGGGGGGCTGCTGTATGAGCGGCCCCGTCACGTGGGGCCGCTCATTAAATATGCACTGCATCCCCCTGTCAATCAGCGCAGGGGGAAGCAGTGCATATGGCCCCCCCAAAAGCTGGCACTGTCCCCCCTTGTAAGGGCCCCCCCCCCGGTGCTTATACTTTACCATCCCGGTGTTCTGATCGGCGCCGCTCCTCGGTGCTGCGTCGCCGTCTTCATCCTCCCGTCCGCGCTCGCTGCATCCATCCGGGTTCTCCGGCGGTCGCAGCGATATGACGTCATCGCGCGACTGCTGGAGAACCCGGATGCAGCCAGCGCGGGAGGATGAAGACGGCGACGCAGCACCGAGGAGCGGCGCCGATCAGAACACCGGGATGGTAATGTATAAGTAGCGGGAGGGGGAGGCCTTACTAGGGGGGACAGTGCCAGCTTTTGGGGGCTGCTGGTACCCCCAGGGGGCTGCTGGGTACCCCCTGGGGGCTGTTGGTCCCCCCTGGGGGCTGTTGGTACCCCCAGGGGGCTGCTGGTACCCCCAGGGGGCTGCTGGGTACCCCCTGGGGGCTGTTGGTCCCCCCTGGGGGCTGTTGGTACCCCCAGGGGGCTGTTGGTACCCCCAGGGGGCTGTTGGTACCCCCAGGGGGCTGCTGGGTACCCCCTGGGGGCTGTTGGTCCCCCCTGGGGGCTGTTGGTCCCCCCTGGGGGCTGCTGGGTACCCCCTGGGGGCTGTTGGTCCCCCCTGGGGGCTGTTGGTACCCCCAGGGGGCTGCTGGGTACCCCTGGGGGCTGCTATATGTACCCCTGGGGGCCTGCTGTATACCACTGGGGCTGCTGTATACTACCACTGGGGCTGCTGGGGCTCCTGTATACTACCACTGGGGCTGCTGGGGCTCCTGTATACTACCACTGGGGCTGCTGTATACTACCACTGGGGCTGCTGGGGCTCCTGTATACTACCACTGGGGCTGCTGGGGCTCCTGTATACTACCACTGGGGCTGCTGGGGCTCTTGTATACTACCACTGGGGCTGCTGGGGCTCCTGTATACTACCACTGGGGCTGCTGTATACTACCACTGGGGCTGCTGGGGCTCCTGTATACTACCACTGGGGCTGCTGGGGAATCTGTATACTACCACTGGGGCTGCTGGGGCTCCTGTATACTACCACTGGGGCTGCTGGGGAATCTGTATACTACCACTGGGGCTGCTGGGGAATCTGTATACTACCACTGGGGCTGCTGTATACTACCACTGGGGGGCCTGTATACCACACTGCTGGGGGCTGTATAACTGTGCTGGGGTCCACCCTCGGCTTATACACGAGTCAATAGGTTTTTCCAGATTTTTGGGGCAAAAGTAGGGGGGTCGGCTTATACACGGGTCGGCTTATACACGAGTATATACGGTACTTGTTTTACATTAATATTAAATAAAACTTTAAACAGTGGTTACGCTTTAACAGTGAGCCTTTCCCCAGTCAGTATGGCTACCATTGTGAACCACAAATAATCCCATTCTTTTTGGAAAATGTCAGTCTCTTTCCTCCTATTTTTGTTTATGCTTTGGCCAATACCTAGTACGTGTCACATTCACGCTCATTTTCCATGCTGCATGTCAATCATTCTTCTGTTTTTTTCCCTTACAGCTGTGGTTTGATTAATAAAAATGAGCTAAAGCACCTTTCACATCAGCGGTAATCGCTGATTGCGGCAGTTGCGGTGAAAAAACTGCAACTGCCACGATTACCGCATAACGGCCGCACTTGTGGTTCACCTATGGCAAGCCCCATGCAATGTCTATGGGGCTTGCGGTAAGTGTGCGGCAAGTGCAGTTTCGGCACTTGCGGCAGATGCGGCCGCGAGAAAACCGCGGCTGACCGTGGTTTTTTCGCGGCCGCATCTGCCGCAAGTGCCGAAACCGCAACTGTACTGCACTTGCCGCACCTGCTGCAAGCCCCATAGACATTGCATGGGGCTTGCCACAGGTGAACTGCAAGTGAAGCCGTTATGCGGTAATTGAGTCAGCTGCATGTTTTTCACCACAATTGCCGCGATCTACCACATAATACTTTTAATGGTTGAAAAAGGCTCCTGAATAGCATGAAAAATGTTGCAGTCCTGGGGGAATAATTAAGTCCACTATTTTTGCTTCTTAATTGGTGTGCTGCCATTTATTTTTTGTTTTACTATCAAGCCTATGGATTTGTGGTAGGAGGGCTCTGCACCCACTTCTCTGGGGTCTTGCTGTGGGTCTTCTTGGGGAACTGATCTTGGTTCTTCTCTGGGTTCTAGCCATGGGTATTCTCCCGGAACTGGTCTCGGTTCTTCTATTTAATCTAGTCTTGAGGTTTTTGGGGGACCTCGTCTTGGATCTTTCCTGGTATCTGGTCTTGAATCTTCTCTGCAATTTGGTCCCTGATTTTCTCTGAGACCTGGACTTGGATCTTCTCTTGCATTTGGCCTGGATCTTCTCTGGGATCTGGGGCTGTAATTCCACTCTGCAGCCCACACAACCATCCTTCTGCAGGTCCAGGTGCTGACTCCTACCCTTCTTGACCCTTCTAGGCCTTTTATAGTTAGTAAGTGCCCCACAACTGTCACCTCACCCAGCATCTCTTCCAATTTCCCCCATGCACTTCACTCTTAAGTTCCTGTTTGAGCCCTCCCTGTCATTTCTGACCTGCAGATGGTGATGTTTGCTTGCAGATACTGTGAGACATTAACTGTGTGTGTCATTTGCTTTGTCTACTTCCTTACAACAGTCCATTACATCTATATCTGATTATCCTTGTCTGGTATTGCAGATCATAGTCATGGAAGGAAATAAAGCTGAGTGGTGTCTGTGTAATGGTATCATACCCAACTATGTAGATAAGTGTACCATCTGAAGCATCAGATGTTTCAGGAGCAATGAAGACAGCTTCACATACTGCCGATTGTAGGGTATTTAGATGTGACACCCACTAATCAAGCATTGCTGTGTCATCGTAATAACAGTTCATCGATGAGCCATCTTGGAAATCTTCTTTGAGGACACTCTTTCGAAATCCCAGTGATTTATACACATCCCACATTTTAACAAAACACAGTAGTTAAAACATGATGTTTTTATTAGAGATGGATGAATAATCTGAGTATACACAACATGTCACAGAATGACTTTGATCCAAGACACAGACATTTTTAACAATCCAGAACAATGGAATATTCTGGTGTGTGAACACGAGTGCTTGGTCTTTATTTAAGCTATCTCAAAGATACGTCTAGATAATTTGAGTGTGACTGCCTCATCAAACGCACTAACGTAAAGGGTTCATTGCCAACTATTCATGTGGTGTAGAGAAACAACTCCTTGAAAATTGATGAGTGGTTCTTATTAAGAGATTCAACCAAAAATGTAGACCACAACTTAACATATTGCTAAATAGTTGACCTTGAATTGCCAAGTGTTGATAAATGATCATTTATGGATACAAAGAACATAAAAGCTGAATGTTGCAGGGATTTTGTATTAACCATTTATGACATTGGGATAAAATGTTAGAGGCTAGCAAAAAAAAAGAGAATCTAAGGATAGCCTCTTGTTTTAACAATTATGGAGACAAACCAATCAGTTTGGATAAAAGTAGCGATGAGCGAGTAGTGAAATATTTCGATTTGGAATATTCTAGCTGAATACCTTTTACTATTAGAGTATTCAACTCGAATACCAAGTCTAATGCAAGTCGATTAGTCATGAGATCCGCCTACACTCAGCCAGCCATAAAACGAGCATTTCTGGGGGAGGAAGGGTGAGCTTTTCCTTTTGTCTTTTCACAGCATTAAACACATGGCTGTATCCCCCAGTGAGAGCCTTCCATTCAAACAGCTCTCACTAGAATGCCAGCTCCAATTGTTTACTCAATGGCGCCAGCAATTTGTGTCAGACCATTAATGATTGACACATCACTCTCGAGCACAGCGATATTCGCCAAGTAATGAGTATCTTGAATACTGTACTATCCATATGAATAACGAGTAGATTCGCTCACCACTAGATAAAAGCCTTCTCTTGATAGACCTGTTAACCTGTTGTAAAAGTATACCATGACGTGCCGCCTTGAGTTATCTGCCTAGTTTCTCCAGTGTCGGTGAACTGCCTAAAAGTGGCCAAAGGCAATGGACACAAGAAGGTTGACGGATAAACACCCGTTGAATGAACGACTGTTTTGTGGCTGCAGCCATACATATTTTTTAGCAAAAGACAATGAATTATCTTTCTGGAACTATTCCTTTAAAAAAATCTTTTATGGATTAATGATAACTGAACAAAAATATTAAACATGTCCCACTTCTTTCCAGGTTAAGACAGTCTGTCATCAGTTGGATAAAGCAATTGTTCATCATTAACTTTCACCTGAAATATGATAGATTTAATTAAAATCAACCTTAAATTTCTATAGCTATCTTAAAAACCACTTGTTAAATGGAATTTATCATCATGTGTCACTACTGGTGTTATTTGCTGTACATTTTTATAAAGATTAGTTTTATCAGCAGGAAATAATTAAAAGAGGACTAATAAAAACAGCTGGCATGTATTCCTCCATATTCATGAGCTCTCTATAACCCCACCCAAACCCCTGATTGAGCTTACTGCCTATGCACAGTGAAAAACACTGCAAAATTCATTATATCAGTGTGCACAGGTGCGAAGCCAAACAGCAATTGTAGCACTAAAAAACAGAAGCTGCACCCTGCTCTGGCCATAAAAATATACAGAATTATTTCAGTTAAGCAAGAATACAAAAATTGAGACACTTAGCTTTTAAAAATATTGCCATATCATTAAACTGCCCAGTTGCCACGTCGAGGTGTGTCTCTTGGTCTAGGTCCCTAACCTTCAATTTCTACCATCAGGGCCCACCATTGTGATTGTGTTCCCGGAGGTTCTCTTGTTTGTGGCGGCACATGTCGGGGGTTTCTCAGTTTCTGAAGGAACCCAGGTAGTCATGGCATGACAGGAATCTGATGATCTGCTATCAGTATATAGACGATATGATTGTGGTATGAACATAATGAGGGAGACTTTTACAAAATCTTAACGATAATGATCTTAATGTACAATTTGTAAAATTCCTTAGTGAGACTTCAGTTGAGTTTTTGGACCTCTTAATATCAGAGGTCAGTGATAGTATTAGATGTTTTACATTTTGGAAGTCAGTTGCACAAAGTGTGTGAACGAAAAGAATGCGCAATAGGGTCTTATCTCAATGATACACTGTCGCTTATCGATGTGGAATTGCTCACCTTTGTCAGTTGTGAAACCCACAACTGGTAGAATAGCGTACAGGCAGCTGCTGCAGGGACCGCACTCTCAACGGTGACCGTGGTTGTAATACAGAATCCTGGACAAAGTGCCTCAGTGTCCGCGCTGCTGCTCCGAGACCAAAGACACACAGACACGGGAATGTCTGGATCAGCAATAGCCTTTATTTTCCGACGCGTTTCGGAGCCTCCTCCCGAGCTCCTTCCTCAGGGATGTTCCCTGAGGAAGGAGCTCGGGAGGAGGCTCCGAAACGCGTCGGAAAATAAAGGCTATTGCTGATCCAGACATTCCCGTGTCTGTGTGTCTTTGGTCTCGGAGCAGCAGCGCGGACACTGAGGCACTTTGTCCAGGATTCTGAGTTGCACAAAGTGGCTTCCTTCTACATTTGAGTTCCCACTTACCAAAGTTGTTATCAGTGTACCATTTAGCTGGTCATGAGTCAGGACAAAACCAGAGACTATTGTTTTTTCCTGATGAAGAGGCAGGAGTGTCTTGAAAAGCATAGAGAAATAAACCATATTTTTATCTTAAGAATTTTTGGACTAATTTCATCTGGTCATTCAAAGCAGTATGGGGAACCGGACATCTTCTCTATCATCTCCAACTTGGTGTGCATCACCCACGAATCTGCAGCAGCCTTTTTCATATGCCTCAGTAGTTATATAACACACAACCACCCCAGGTGAAGAAACACCTTCTTTCTTCTAGAAAGACCCTATTGTACTTTTTTCTCCAACTGTGAAAAATTAAATTCTATGTCCTCCAGCCAAAGACACATCAGGTCCATTTACACTTAACCATTATGAGGCATGTGTTCTTAGGAATGCTCACTTTATGATAATTATGAAGTGTAAACAGGCTGTCAATCACCCAATAAAAGAACAATAGGCTCGTTTGTAGGGTGAAATGAGCTTGTTGGTTGACGCAAAGGATCATCATTCTCAGCAGCTCATCATCCTGTATACACAGCACCTGTGCTGCAAGAACAATGGTAGTCTATTGACCATGGAGGGGCAGTATATGACAGCCAGCTGAAGGATGTTGTGAGTGTAGATGCGGACAGAAAGCATTCCTTGATCAAGAAACTGCAAAAACACTTGTGCATGCCCTCATCATCTCCTGCCTTGATTATTGCAACCTGCTACTCTGACTTCACCTCTAGCCACTCTTGCAACCCTTCAATCTATCCTAAACTCTGCTGCCCAACTAATCCACCTGTCTCCCCGCTATTTCCCAGTCTCTCCTCTCGGCCAATTCCTTCAATGGCTTCCCACTTCTCAAAGGACCCGGTTCGAAACCCTAACCATGACATACAAAACTGTCTACAATCTTTCTCCTCTGTACATTTGTGACATGGTCTCCCAGTACCTATCCTCATGCAACCTGCAATCCTCTCAAGATCTCCTCCGCTATTCCCCTCTTATCTCTTCTTCCCACAACCGCATACAAGATTTATCGTGTGCATCTGCCATACTCTGGAATTCTCTGCCCCAACATACCAGACTCTCACTTACTGTGGAAACCGTCAAAATAATACTGAAGACTCACGTCTTTCAACAAGCCTACAACCTGCAATAAGTCTCAGTCCACCAAACCATCGCACGACCAGCTCTACTGTCTCCTAGTGTATCCTCACCCATTCCTTGTAAACTGTGAGCCCTCACGGGCAGAGTTCTCTCTCCTCACCTACTGTATCCTCATCTATCCCTTGTAGAAGTGAGCCCTCATGGGCACGGTCCTCTCTCCTCACATACTGTATCCTCACCCATCCCCTATAGATAGTGAGCCCTCGCAGGCATGGCCCTCTCTCCTCCTGTACCTTGTGTGCCTTATATTGTTCATGTATATGTGGAGCCCACTAGGTCGGGGTACTCGGTACCGGACTGGGGTATCACGGGGGAAATCACGACAGTCTTTGGTCCTGACTGTGTTCTGAGCCCACAAGTATAAGGGGCATTTACAGGGATTTGTCGTGACGCCACCCACGGGCTGTGGTCAATGGTGAACCACCGCTGCTGCTATTCTCGCCATGAGGATGGATGGTGCAGCTAGATGGATGAGCCCGCCATGGGTCGGGGCTGCTCCTGACAGGGTATAAGATGTATATACAGTTTGTTTTACAGGCAATCACACACGGTAGACTTAATCAGGGTTCACCAGGTTTTACTTGCATGTTCTTTGTGCAATTTAACCAGTTCAGGGTATAGTTCAACAGTTCACAGTTTAGTTCTTTCACACAGTTAACTCCGGTTAGTCTCCGAACCCTCTGCAGCCAGGTTCCCTCTCTGAGACCCTTCACTCTCTCTGTAACCTCTCCGGCTTTCCTCTAATCTGTTCTTCCCTGTGGGCTGTATGGCGGCAACTCGGTCCCTTTGTATATGGCTTCCCCTGTGTTTGTGGGTGGCAAACCTTGGTTCTATGGTGTTGCTGTGCCTCCATCCTGTGTGTTAGGATCTCTGACCTGGAATCAGAGTCCCCCGTCGGTTTGTCTGGGATCCAGCGTATAGCTACGGTTCCCCTCAGAACCGACACTCTGGTCCCAGCCTAGCCTTGGGTGTCCCTGTCTTGCAAGGGATCACCGGGCTCTTTCTACGACCCATATGACTACCTGGTACGCCAGGGGAAATCTGTCCCACCTGTAGCCGGTCCACGCTGCCATGCTTCTCGGACCCGGTTGCACCAGTCTGGTCTCTGTCCTTCTTTCCCTTGGGCTGCAGGCTATGGAGCGGGATTTCTCTCCAGGGAATGGTGTCTCGCAGGATTCTGCGCCTCCAGGGAGCCCTAACCCTAAGGAAAGTGTCACTTTCTTTCTGCTCTTGTCTTTGCTACTCGGCTCACTCTGGCCTACTAACTCCTTCCGCCTACTGTTCCTCTTTTTGTACCTGGCTCTGTCACCTGACCTACATTCCACCCACTTCCCTCTAAATCCTACCACCCCTTGCCCGCCTAGAGTCCCGGACTCCGGGTTGGGTGTTGTGTCTGGTGGGTGTGTGTTTGAAGGTGTTCCTAAAGAACTGTCTACTTTCTGCCTGGCTGCAGTTCCTACCTGTGGCCACCCTGGTCGCAGGGGAGCCACATATATTATATTTGTCTATGTATGTACTTCCCACATGTAACGTGCCATGGAATAAATGGCGCTACAATAATAAATAATAATAGTAATAATAAATAATTTATCGTGCATCTGCAGTGGGGTCTGCCTGTGTAAAGTGTCTTTAAAATGATGAGCAAACAATTATCTGATTGGTTGTTGTTTAGTCCAGGCGGTCAAACAGTGTAAATGGACCTCTACGGGCACTTTTTAATCTGACTGAAAGATTAGGATCCTGGGCACAGGACCCCACAGGGTTTCCTAATAGAATGTAAAAAAAATGTTTTCTACACCACACACCTCCATTCAGCCAATATTCCCCTGTGTATTTGTTGATAAAGCAAAGATGCATTTTCAGTTACAGATCTGGAACATTTCCACCAGAGTGAATTCAATATGTAAGGAATAAATAGCGCACGAGTAATGTCTGCAAGTGTATTTTCTTCAATGCATAGTGGAAAACAGTAGGTGTTTACAAGGGTGCACTTACTAAATATTATCATACCGTCCGTAGTCTGAGTGTAGATCCTGCAGTCTGGATTTATTGCATTAATCAGTCCCAGACAAGTGGCCCTTTCATTGCTTCTATGTTGCAATATTTATATCATATGAATATTTTGGGGGTCTGTTACTTGTCGAAGAGTTGCTACAATGTTTATTTTATTATCGGGAGAGTATTACATTTTCAGAAGGTTTCTTGACATTGTTTTGTCTGCTCCTTTCATAATGTTGTGCTTTACATTCTACAAAGCCGATCTTTATTGTGTCCATATGATGTTTGCTAAACCAGAGTACAGGACGAGGCACTTGCTGTTTTACATGGAGTCTAACACAATGCACCGCACTTGTACTAAGGTGTTAAAGGGAACCTGTCACCCCCTTTGGGCACTTTAAACTGTGCCCATCAGCTTACACATAATGTAAATGGGGTTCCTGTAGCTCTGTATGTGCCCAGACGTGCCCGTCATACCTCAAAAAATAACTTTTATTCTGTCCAGTGCTGGCCTCCTAAAAGGTCCAGAAGGCTGCAATTTAGTCCTGGTGGAGGATGTCTTTGCCGCCCTCCCGGCTGCAAAACTCGCCCTGCATTTTTTAAAACTACCTCCCCAATCTGTGACCGGTGCTTGAGTGACAGCCGCACTCGAGCCTGCGCAGGAGGATACACTAGGAGAGAGTAGAGCTGGTCTTGCGGTGGTTTGGTGGACTGAGACTCATTCCAGGTTGTAGGCTTGTTGGAAGAGGTGAGTCTTCAGTTTGCTTTTGAAGGTTTCCACAGTAGGTGAGAGTCTGCTATGTTGGGTCAGAGAATTCCAGAGTATGGCAGATGCACGGGAGTCAGCACTAGGTGCTGTCATGCTGATCTCTCCGCCCGCCAGTTCCTGAAAGAAGTGGTGGGAGCGGATAAGTGATGCGGACTTCACCCTCTGGATACCCAATCACTGCCCTGGCAATGCGTCACGCAGTGGCTTCCTGCCTCCCCCAACTTCCTATGCATAGGGTGGAAGTGATGCGGTACACTGGAGCTTGGCTAGCGTCGACGGATTGGGACAGCAAAAAGCATGGCGATTATAAAAGACCCCCAGGAAAACTGCTTACCACCACTATAGAAGAAGCCAAAAGCGAAACGGGCATCAGGGATGCTTCCATAAACACCGGACCAACACTGGGCACCTTCTCTCTCTCCATTGGTAATTATCAGGAGTTATTTGAAATCTGCCAAGTGTTTGGTACTTTATTTTGCTGAAGTTACTTGACTCCTAGGCAATACGATGTCCATTATTGTTCTGCCTGAAAATTTGCTTTGGAGGCAGCTTGTACTGACACTTATTACTGCCATATATGTATCATTTGAAGATATATTTATCTCTTTGATTTTAGAACATGTTGGCAGGTAAGGAATGAGATTTCTCACAATTGTTGTTTGTCAGTTGTACAATCCATACCTCATAGGGTTGTGTTCAGATTTGTTTGTCAGGTTGAGGATTTACATTGCACATTGTTAGTGTACTGACTATCTCATTTTTAAATGTTTTAATAATGTGAATATTGTGTATTGATTAATACAATTTGTTATATTTTAAATTTTGACTCATACTCCGCTTTGTTTTTTGGTATTGTTGTAATAGAGAGCCATATTATCTAATGGTCTATTGAAATACTTTGATCTAAGACGAAGCACATCAGCAAAGCACACAGGCAATTGAGCTTACAGCTGCATTTACATACTGCATTTTTACCACTTTTTTTGAGGATCATTTTTTTCTGAATTATGAGGATCTGTATTTTTTGAGCAGCTGAAAAAACGTATCACGTTCACACGCTGCGTTTTTTGATGCGTTTTTTTCTGCATTTTTTTCTGCACTGTCCACAACGACATTAAAAAACGGTCCCTGATGTCATGTCCTGTTCTCCATTCCAGGGGATGGAGATACAGGGGAGCCTTATTTCATATTTTTAGTGTATTATTTTATATATTTTTTTTCTTTTATTTTTTTAATTTAATTTTTTATTTATTATATTTTTCCTTTTATTGTTATTATATTATTATTTTTATTATTTTATTATTATTTTTTATTTTATTTATTATTTACCGTATATACTCGTGTATAAGCCGACCCGTGTATAAGAAGACCCCCCTACTTTTGCCCCCAAAACCTGGGAAAACCTATTGACTCGTGTATAAGCCGAGGGTGGACCCCAGCACTGGTATACAGCCCCCAGCAGTGTGGTATACAGCAGCCCCAGAGGTATATACAGCAGCCCCAGTGGTAGTATACAGCAGCAGCCCCAGTGGTATATACAGCAGCAGCCCCAGTGGTATATACAGCAGCAGCCCCAGTAGTTAGTATACAGCAGCCCCAGAGGTATATACAGCAGCCCCAGTGGTATATACAGCAGCAGCCCCAGTGGTATATACAGCAGCAGCCCCAGTAGTTAGTATACAGCAGCCCCAGAGGTATATACAGCAGACCCAATGGTAGTATACAGCAGCCCCAGAGGTGTATACAGCAGCCCCAGTGGTAGTATACGGCAGCCCCAGAGATATATACAGCCCCAGTGGTAGTATACAGCAGCCCCAGTGGTAAATACAGCCCCAGTGGTAGTATACAGCAGCCCCAGAGGTATATACAGCCCCAGTGGTAGTATACAGCAGCCCCAGTGGTATATACAGCCCCAGTGGTAGTATACAGCAGCCCCAGAGTTATATACAGCCCCAGTGGTAGTATACAGCAGCCCCAGTGGTATATACAGCCCCAGTGGTAGTATACAGCAGCCCCAGAGGTATATACAGCCCCAGTGGTAGTATACAGCAGCCCCAGTGGTATATACAGCCCCAGTGGTAGTATACAGCAGCCCCAGAGGTATATACAGCCCCAGTGGTAGTATACAGCAGCCCCAGTGGTATATACAGCCCCAGTGGTAGTATACAGCAGCCCCAGAGGTAGTATACAGCCCCCCCATCAGTATACAGCAACCCCAGAGGTATATACAGCCCCAGTGGTAGTATACACGCAGCCCCAGTGGTATATACAGCCCCAGTGGTAGTATACAGCAGCCCCAGAGGTAGTATACAGCCCCCCCATCAGTATACAGCAGCCCCAGAGGTATATACAGCCCCAGTGGTAGTATACACGCAGCCCCAGTGGTATATACAGCCCCAGTGGTAGTATACAGCAGCCCCAGAGGTACATACAGCCCCAGTGGTAGTGTACAGCAGCCCCAGAGGTATATACAGCCCCAGTGGTAGTATACAGCAGCCCCAGTGGTATATACAGCCCCAGTGGTAGTATACAGCAGCCCCAGAGGTAGTATACAGCCCCCCCATCAGTATACAGCAGCCCCAGAGGTATATACAGCCCCAGTGGTAGTATACACGCAGCCCCAGTGGTATATACAGCCCCAGTGGTAGTATACAGCAGCCCCAGAGGTAGTATACAGCCCCCCCATCAGTATACAGCAGCCCCAGAGGTATATACAGCCCCAGTGGTAGTATACACGCAGCCCCAGTGGTATATACAGCCCCAGTGGTAGTATACAGCAGCCCCAGAGGTAGTATACAGCCCCCCCATCAGTATACAGGCCCCCCACCTTGTGCACAATCCTGTAAAGGAAGAGATTAGTATACTTATCACTGTCCCGCTGCTGCTGTCCCGCCGCCGTCATCGCGCTCCTCCGTCTGCTAAAGTGAAAGTACATACATGTCACATGGGACCAGGATTTTTCCTGCCCCCGTGTGATATCACTTCCTCTGAACGACAATACGTATTCCAGCGCCTTATAATGTGGCCTATTGGAGGAAGTGCGTGCCTTTCAGTGCAAAGAATTGACATGTTCATTCTTTTTATGGAAGTGTTTTCAGCCCCAAAAGCAAATCCATAAAATGCGCAGCATCTGAATGGCCAAAGAGAATTTCCATTCACTTTGCAGGATAACGATGATGCTTTTGGACAAAAGTGCGTCCAAAAAAAGCGCGGCATTTACGCAGCATGTGAACACAGCATACAGCTAAAATTGGCAGTGATTTGACCACTGCTAGCCAGCTGAATAGCCAAGTAATCACCCTAAAAGGTTACACCTGGAGGAAGTCCAGCAGCCACAGCCCATGATAAGGCTGCAAAGAATTCCTGAATTTGCATGGAACAGACTCAGCCACACCCATTGTCATCTATTGGGTGGTTGAGCTGTCACTCATACATATGACACTGTGAGTGGCTGATTCGTCACAGCAAACATGAAGGCGATCACTTGATGTACAAAGGATTTGTTCAGATAATTGGATTGTTTGAGTGATTGGATTATTTATGCTGTTTATAAAGTTTATTGTGAAATATCAAAGCTGGATGTGCTGCCAATAACATGATACTTTATAGGAAAAGAATGATTTTATTACTGATTATTCTGTCCTATCATTCTTTGTTCCCTTGTTTAAACAGGCCAGTACTTAACCAAAGATGGACCTGTATTAAAGCAACCAGTGCTCATGAGTTGTGTCATCTTCAGTCTTCCTTGGTGCATGGCTCCCCAGCTTCTTGCTTACCTGGCCAGGGGTGGACATATCATTGATAGAACCAGTGTAGCCACACAGAGTCTCAAGAGGTAAAGGGCCTATTTCCACTTCCAAAACAGATGAAATTGTGCATTGTATTGAGCTATTGGACTGGAACGGACCCATATATTGTTCTTTTTTGTGTCTGTCTGCAACTTGATCTTCGGATCTGTCTGCAATGGATCATTTGGATGAGCTTCCTGGTTGCACTACTGGTCCAATTTGTACAATCTCCAAAGCTGTAGAATTAGAGGAACACAGTCATCCTGAAGCTGACTAGATCCAGCGATCCATTCAAGTTCTCAACAGTGTTTACAAACTCTTGCAAAGAGCTTGTAAGCGCTGTGGTTCTTGTCTAAGAGACTGGTGCTAGACTGGAACAATGACCGGTAACTTAGGCAATGAGAAATTAACAATACAATTAAAATTCCCTCTGTTCTTGAGATTGGATAAAAATTTTAAGAGATAGTAAATTGCTTTTGAAACCTTTTTGCTATTGTACGTCCTAAAGATGATGAGACAACCCGTTTAAGCCATATACAAAATACAATACAATACATCTTTTTTTTTTGCATTGCTTCTGTACAATAAGAAGAATAGTTGCAAGATGCATCACACATTCCCGAAAGATAAAAACTATCGGAGAGTGGGAAAACTTTTAAACTCTGTCCCTCTATCAGTTTTTCTTCAGTCTATTTTTCTGCACCATTCACACAGATATCATAATCCGATCAAAGCCATGTAGCGTTGATGCTCAGAATGACAGACAGCGCCTTTCTAATCGAGGATACGGAAACAATGTTGTTGTGACCAACAGCCATTTTCTGCGTCCCCTTCACACATAATTATTCCATCAATTACATGTTTAATTTAAGGTACAAACAAGAACCCCACTGACACTTTTCAGTTTACTGACTAATATACAATATTAAATATTAATAGTTGTTTGTATCTTGTATCTAATTTTTATGTCATTTTAAAAAAAAACAGAAAGTAGAAAAAACCTTGAGGAGCGTAACAAAGGTCCTGCTAATCTACGGGGGGATGATTCTAATTGCAAACATCATAAAGCACATTTTCTGTGGTCGCAGGATTAAAAAAACACATTGTTGTGCTGTTTTGCTGAGAAGGTTTGAATTCATTATATCACCTCCCTCCGAGCTCCACAGAAAATCACAAACAGTTCCAGAAAAATATATTTCCTTCTTATTTTTCCCCCTGTTCCACGTGCAGAGTTTTTGTATAAGGAGATTGATTATTTAAAGCCCTTCCTCATTAAGGTTGTCAAAGTTATTTTTTTCTGTACTGAAATGTACAAATACAATGCACCTGGGGAAAAAGACTTGTATTTCATTCAGGCTCACCCTCTGCTTACCATGTAAGATGAGAAGCTTACTTTCCAGCATATAAACTTCAACTATTTATTGACAATTTAAGAAGGTGACCATACGTAATAGTCTGCATTCCCATGCTTGTGCTTCATGAGCGTGTATAGACCATGGTTTCCAGAGAGCCCATGGATCTGACCTAAACTCATCTGCCTTGTAGGCATGTATGAGGCTATTGAGTTCAAGTCAAGACCCCCTTGTTTGGTCCGGAATTCATAGTCCAAAACCAGACTTAAATGTGGTGTCACGCAAAGACTAGGTGAGGTCCGGTGCATTGCACAACAGAGGTTACAACAGGATGGAAAGGGAGACAAAGACCCTGATGATAGGGAACAGGGGACAACACCTCTTGACACGTGTGTCTTATAATATATAGAGGACTATGGGTGTGCATTATACTATATGGAAAACTATGAGATGTGCATTATAGTATATGGAGGACTGTGGGGTGCATTGTACTATAAGGAGGACTATAGGGTTCATTATACTATATGGAGGACTGTGATGTGGGTGCATTATAGTATATGGAGGACTATGGGGTGCATTATGCTATGTGGAGAACTATGGGGTGCATTATACTATTTGGTGGACTATGGGGGAGTACATTATACTATATGGAGTACTATGGGGATGTGCTTTATACTATATGGAGGACTATATGGTATCTTTATACTATATGGAAGACTATGGGTTGCATTATAATATAATGAGGACTATGGGGTGCATTATACTATATGGAGGACTATGGGGTACATTATAGTATATTGAGGACTATGGGAAGAATTTTACTATATGGAATACTATGTGAATGCAATATAGTATATGGTGGACTATGGGAAGAGCATTATACTTTAAAGAGTACTATGGAGGTGTGCATTATACTATATGGAGGACTATGGGGTGCTTTATACTATATGGAGGACTATGGGGGTGCATTTTACTATATGGAGGACTATGTGGGTGAAATATACTACATGGAGGAATATGGGGGTGCATTGTAGTATTTGGAGAACTATAGGGACCAATTATACTTTATGGAGAACTGAACTATGGCGGTGCATTATAAAATTTGCAGGACTATGGGGAGGGCATTATACTATATGGAGTACTATATTGAGGTGTATTATACTATATGGAGAACTATGGGGTGCATTATACTATATGGAGGACTATGGGAAAACATTATACTATATGGAAGGCAATGTTGGGCTGATTATGCTATATAGTGGAGTATAAGGGGTGCATTATACTACATGGATGATTTGGGGGAGTGAATTATGCTATATGGAGGACTATGGGGAGTACATTACACAATTTGGAGGACTATGTTGGACCCATTCTACCATATGGACGACTATGTGGAGCTAATTATACAGTGTGAAGAGGTATGGGGGCATTATACTGTTTGTAGGTCAATTATACTACATGGAGGGCTATGTGAGGGTTACAGTTGGGCATCATACTGTGTTGTGGTCACAATACTTTACCAGGGTAAAATGAGAGGGGGTACTGTCCGGTTATCATGCTGTGTGTGCAGAGTGCTGTGGAGGTGTTGAGCCCCAGTCCTTGGGGTACTCAGGTATCAGGCTTTGAGGGGTTTTCACGGGGATGTCATGGGTGGCAGCGCCTGAGCCCGTGGCCTGGGTGACACTTCAATAAGGAGTTATGTACAGGGGATAAGAGTTATCGTCACGTGACGCGACCTGTAGTACCTGGTGATTGGTCACCAGCACCGCCACAGTCTTCCGGAGGGTGATGGCATTGCGGCAAGGGTAGTAAAGCTCCCTACAGGAAGAGCTGGTCCTCCGGGGGCAGCGTTCCTGTAAGCAAACAGGTTGAATTCTGTAGCACAAAAACACGGAGGGAAAGTCACTCTCCCGGGTACTTTTACTGGAACAGTTCAGGTAAAAAGCACAGTTCACAGTACAACACAGTCTGTAAGCATAGGCAGCTGGCCTAGGTAGTGGCAAGTGAATGGGGTGTTTCCACGTGGCTTTGTTAGATGTCCCTCCTTTACTGCTCTTCCAAGTTGGTGTGAAGCCTGGCTGATCTGAAATCCAGCCAGGCCTCCTGCGCTCTCACCTTTGCTGTCATCAGGTAACCCTCTAATGGCTTGCCGCTATCTCTCGTCACGCGGTGCCTGGCTCCTTTAATGTCATACAGTGTTTGGGGGGAACTTTTGTTGGCATTACACTTTATGACTACAATGAAAGAGAAATCTAGAAGTTTAATTAAGAGTAAATTGATTTTAAAGGGAACCTGTCAGGTCATTCTACACCCCTAGCCTACCACTACCAGTCCCTGCACCTTGCTAGCTGATCCCTAACCATCCCTGTCTCATCTAAAAGTGCCCTATAAAGATTTAGAAAAATGAGTTATAAACTTACATAGTCTGAATCTCGAGACTGGAAAGGCGGGCTCCAGGGCTCCATTCTCCCCCCCTCGCCGGCATTCAAGCACGCCCCACTGGGCATTCTTGTTCTTTGTGTTGAGCCTCCTCTCTTTGAACTTCCCGTCCCCCTTGCTATGATTATTATGCCGGGCCAGAGTTTCATATCCGGCCCTGTGCATTGTGGGGCTGATCACATGCTCGGCCCGGCTCTGGCACATGCACAGTGCGCATATTGAAGCCGAGCGGTAGACGTCATATCCAGCCCGGTGTATTTCGGGGGGTAATGACGTGTACGGCTCAGCTTCAATATGCGCAGTATGCATGTGCCAGAGCCGGGCTGAGTACTGGGCCGGAAATTACGTTCCGGCCCGGCGTATCACTGCAGCAAGAGGGGCGGGAAGTTCAAAAAAGAGGAGGCACAACACAAAGAACAAGGATGCCCAGCGGGGCGTGCTGAATGCCGGCAAGGAGGGGAGAATGGAACCCTAGAGCCCACCTTTCCAGTCTCCAGATTCAGACTTTATGTAATTTTATAATTCATTATTAGGTGAGACAGGGATGGTTAGGGATCAGCTAGCAAGGTGCAGGTACAGGTAGGTGCAGAGACAGGCTAAGGGGGTAGAACGACCTGACAGGTTCCCTATAAAAGGGCTGCAAAGTTGTGAGAATTGGTCTAATGTTACCCTGCCAAATATTATCTTTTTTGTTTATTTTTTGAGAGGGGGGTCCAAATAGAAATTTTGCTATGGGGCCCTTATGATTTCTATGTACACTGTGTGCAGAATTGTAAGGCAAATGAGTATTTTCATCACATGATACTTTTTATACATGTTGTCCTACTCCAAGCTGTATAGGCTTGAGAGCCAACTACCAATTAAGTAAATCACGTGATGTGCAGCTCTGTAATGAGGAGGGGTGTGGTGTAATGACATCAACACCCGATATGTATATATATATTTCCTTAGGCAAAATGGGTCAGAAGAGAGATTTGACGGGCTCTGAAAAGTCCAAAATTGTGAGATGTCTTGCAGAGGGATTCAGCAGTCTTGAAATTGCCAAACTTTTGAAGCGTGTTCACCGAACAATCAAGAGTTTCATGGCAAATTGCCAACAGGGTCGCAAGAAGCGTGTTGGGCAAAAAAGGCACAAAATAACTGGCCATGTATTGAGGAAAATCAAGCGTGAAACTGTCAAGATGACATTTGCCACCAGTTTTGCCATATTTCAGAGCTGCAATGTTAATTGAGTATCAAAAAGCACAAGGTGTGCTATACTCAGGGACATGGCCAGGGTAAGGAAGGCTGAAAAACGACCACCTTTGAACAAGAAAAATAAGATAAAACGTCAAGACTGGGCCAAGAAATATCTTAAGACTGATTTTTCAAAGGTTTTATGGACTGATGAAATGAGAGTGACTCTTGATGGGCCAGATGGATGGGCCAGAGGCTGGATCTGTAAAGGGCAGAGAGCTCCATTCCGACTCAGACGCCAGCAAGGTGGAGGTGGGGTTCTGGTATGGGCTGGTATCATCAAAGATGAACTTGTGGGACCTTTTCGGGTTGAGGATGGAGTGAAGCTCAACTCCTGGACCTACTGACAGTTTCTGGAAGACAACTTTTTCAAGCAGTGGTAAGAAAAACATGATTTTCATGCAGGACAATGCTCCATTATGGTACCTTTACACGCGGCCACAGGAAGGTAGAAACCGCCAGGAATCAGACACAATTGTGCCTGTTGCCTTGAAAACACCACGATGTGGCGGCGTGTAAGGCTGCTTTCACACAGCGTTTTTGTGCTGTCCGAGGGGATCAGACTTTTTGCTGCTCCCCTCGGACAGCATCGGATCCAAACTGATGACTGCAATCGGATGCCAAATAGGCATCCGACCCGATATTTTGCAGCATCAGCTGGATCCTGTCCCTGCTCCTCCTGTCATCTCGTCCCCCTTCTCTCTCCCTCCTGTCACCTTTGTCCCCCTGTGTCTCCCCTCCTTGTCCCCCTCTGTCTCCCCTCTTTGCACCCCCTCTTTGTCCCCCTGTGTCTCCCCTGTGTCTCCCCTCTTTGTCCCCCTGTGTCTCCCCTCTTTGTCCCCCTCTGTCTCCCCTGTGTCTCCCCTCTTTGTCCCCCTGTGTCTCCCCTGTGTCTCCCCTCTTTGTCCCCCTGTGTCTCCCCTCTTTGTCCCCCTGTGTCTCCCCTCTTTGTCCCCTTGTGTCTCCCCTGTGTCTCCCCTCTTTGTCCCCCTCTGTCTCCCCCTCTTTGCTCCCCTGTTTGCAGACCTTAAAAAATAAAAAAATCTTCATTCTCACCTCTCCACGACACCCGCGGTGCTTCAGCTCTCTTCTTCTCATCAACAGGACCTGGCGTGATGTCACAGTCACATGACCGGTTACCGCGGTAACCGGCCATGTGACTCAACTGTGACGTCAGGCCAGGTCCTAGAGGCACAGAGCGCAGGAGGCATCGCTGGATCGTGGAGAGGTGAGAATGAAGTTTTTTTTATTTTTAACCCTTTATTTTCAGGAGATGTCACTTCTGCAATGTATGAATATACATTGCAGAAGTGATATTACATGGCACAGAGCGGTGTTAGTGTACTGAGCATGCTCAGTACACTAACATCGGGTCCGAGGAACGCTCAGCTGTTTCCTCGGATCCTCGCTCCATAGGCACCATGTTATTTGGCGCGGATCAGGTCGGATCCAATTCGGTCCGATCTGACCCGCTGTGCCAAAAATCGCAGCAGGCTGCGATTTTGGGCACAGCAAAAAAACGGCCAGGATCGCATCCGACAAAAGTCGGATGCCAATAAGGCCAAATCCGATGTGATCCGTGCCCATAGGATAACATGGGGCCAAAATCGGATCCGTGGCTGTCAGTTTTACAACGGACAGCCACGGATCACAAAAAAACGCTGTGTGAAAGCACCCTAATTCAGGAATTTCCGAAGGAACTGCAAGACACAGGAAGGAAAATCCTGAATTACAAGCCGTCACATCGTGGTGTTTTCAAGGCAACAGGCACAATTGTGTCTGATGCCTGGCGGTTTCTACCTTCCTGTGGCCGCGTGTAAAGGTACCATTACATGCATCCAACTACTCCACAGCGTGGCTGACCAGTAAAGTTCTAAAAGAAGAAAAGATAATGACATGGCCCCTTGTTCACCTGATCTGAACCCCTTAGAGAAGCTGTGGGCCCTCCTAAAATGTGAGCTCTACAGGGCGGGTTAGCTTAAAGTCTAAGGTTATATCACAAGCTCCCAATGCATCTTTATGACAACCAGAATGAGGACACAATGAGTCTTTCATAGTTTGTATTGAGTTGTGAACTCTGATGCGCTCCATGAGACACTTGGAGCTGCCGGCTGGTCACAAGTACCTGAAGACCAACCAAAGCTACGCTGGAAAAAGTGAAGCCACAGGAATGTGAGTATAAGTACCGTCACACGCCACAACGTTGGAACGATGTCGGCAATGATCTTGTGGGCGCGTTTCCAACATCGTTTTAACATCGTTGGTGAGATGTCACACGTCTAGATATTGTGGACAACTCACCAATGATGTTGTGAGCAGGTATCATTCCCACAACCCAGCAAGCGATATCTGCTCATTGCTGTGAATGGGCGAAGTCGTAAACGACATCATTATCGCGGTGTTAAACACAACGATATACCAGGTTGGCTGATCATTGATCATGTGGTTTGAGAACATGTTCTCAAACCTGCAATCAGCAATCCAACGATTTATCATTACGACTTTGCAGAGTCACATGCAACGACGTACTAATGATGACTTTTAAGCGATATCGTTAACGATGTTGTGCTGTGTAACCGGGCCTTATAAGACTTAAGGCAGTAGACTTAGATTTAAAGCACCACTCTGGCATTTTTTTCAGTGCTGGAGTGGCGCTTTAAATGTTAGCTCCCTGCCCCCTGCCATATACTCACTTCTGGCGTCCTCACCTCTTACTGCTGACGCTCTGTTCCTGTGGTTTCATCTTGTGCCCATAACTTCTGACTGTCCGGAAGTCAGAAGTTACGTCACAAGTGCTCAATGCATGTCTATGAAAACCAGAATAGGCTGCCATAGAGATGTATTGAGCTGTAACCTCCGGCACTCCATGAAACACTGCAGCTGCCAGCAGGTCACAAATTCCCACAGATTGACCGGAACACCACTGGAAAAATGTGACGCCGCAAAGTGAGTATCACACAGGAGTCAGGGGACTTAGATTTAAAGCACGACTTCAGTGGTGGAATAAAAAAAAAAACACTGGAGTGATGCTTTAACTAATGGGCACCTGGCTGATGGGGTGAAAGGGGAGACAAACCCCATTCTGCAGTCTATAAATGCCACATTCAGCAAGACTGAGTTCCTCACAAAGGGCGATACATTTAATCTTTGCTTTGGAACTATTTCTTCTTTATTATAAGATGACTGTTTTTTAATGGTAGCGAGCTTGACAGTAAAATGATATTAAAAGGAATCTGTCAGTAGGTATTTGCTATGTATACTGAGGACAGCATGCTGCAAGGGATAAATAACAAAAAAAACAATTGTGCCTTTCTTATCAGGCTGTGTGCTATTCTTTGCTTAAACTAAAGCCTTTATCACATGGTAATTACCATTAAAGAACTATATTGTCATGCGCAGGACTGTCCCATGCACCCCTGCTGTATTTCACACCTCATTGTCAATGTACATTCTCTATAGAGATCCTGGTGTGGGCAGGGACAGCTCTCCCAGCTCTGCTACATGCCTAAAACTAAATGCTTTGATTTTGTCACAACTGCTGCACCCAGTAACCTATGTGATACACTGTTGGATTCAGGGTTTCTTTGCCTAAAACATGCTGTTCTCAGATCTGGTAGCAAAAACCTTCGAACAGATTCCCTTTAAGGGCTTATGTAAATACACAGAAGAAATGAAGCTGTCCTTGCAGAGTAAAGTACGGTGTCCTATTAATACACATAACTCAGCATTGCTCCTAGTAAGGATTCCCAAATTCATTCATAACCTCACCTTTAAGCAGGCGTCAGCTGGCTGACCTCTCGCTTTTCCTATTGCCTTTGGTCTTATGTTGTGAACCTGCCCCGAATGTTTACAAACCAAGTTCCAA
>JARQOC010000009.1:149387505-149393189 GCA_033576535.1 Allobates femoralis | reverse complement strand
GAAAAAGGACTTTGTGACTTACATATTCGCATGCAGATGAGGCATCCAGACTAATGTATGTAGCCTGACTGGGCGGTCTTCAGGACTCTGTCTCCCCCCTCACTGCTCTTATCACACCCTGGTCATCGTGAGAATTCATTCTGCTGCGGGCTCCCAATTTGAAATTCCTGCTTCCTCCTTCCGTATATGATGCGCCAGCTATACGTCCTTTCCAGTCCAGTGCATTGATGGTGATTATCGAGTGTGCAGGCCGGCTTTGATATGCGCATGCACATGCTCCAGAGCCGACCTGTACATCCAATACACCCCCCACACTGCACCGGACTGGAAATGACGTCTGGCCAGCACATCATACACGGAAGGAGGAGGTAGGAATTTCAAATTGGGAGCACAACAGAATGAATTCTCACACCCACCGGGGCGTGATAACAGCAGCGAGGAAGGGAGATGGCCCAGTCAGGCTACATACTGTAGTCTGCATGATTAATTTGCATGCGAATATGTAAGTCACAAAGTTTTTTTCACAGCCAAAATAAGACAGTTTTAGGTCAGACAGGGATGGTTAGAGATGTGCTAGGAGGGTGCAGGGACAGGTAGTGAAAGTTTAGGGGGTAAAAACAACCTGACAGGTTCCCTTTAAAGTAGTAAAATCTACCCATTTTGTTAATGCAAGAATGTGGCATATCTGAAAAAAAACACATAGAAACATGTCCATATCCTAAGAAACTAAGCTAAAAAATCCATAAAATGTATACCTTACATAGAGAGCATCTATAGGACTAGACGATGCAATTGTGATTTGAATTACATCATTGGAGCTGGATTAATGTTTTTTGAATTGGTCACCATAATATGATAGAATACGGAAGGCTCAATAGACTAAATAGATGATGTAATACACCAGCTACTAACAACGCAATAACGATGATGAAGTAAGAAGAACTCAATTTTTCTATATGCTGCATGAAAGGTGTCATAAGTAATTACAAACTCCTTTGGATTTTAAAAATTAGAAATAAATAGCAAATGCAAGCATTGAATTAATTTTCAGCACAACAAAACTAGTTGAGTTCAATAGTTTTCATCATTGAACCAATTTGACTGTTGAACAATGTGGCTAGCATTGCTTGGTTTGCTTGGCATATATCTTATAAGATTTTAACACTATGTTCTGCAGGTTGTGAATGCATCATGATTGTTTTTCTCAAGTTTTCATACAGTAGTAGAACTAAAAGCATTTCATTATATGGATTTATCCATAAAAACAATCTTGGCCACAGTGTCGCACCCATTACGGTTCCTAAAGAACTGACATTATCTACTTATAACTAATTCTTAGAAAGGTTGAAACTCATCTACCTCTTCAAATGATCTCAGCAGAGATAAAGTGTTTAAAAATACATACATTTTGTTTGTACTATTACGATTAATATGATAAATTTGATATATTGGTTTTACTGGAAATGTTTGTAGTTTCAAACTAGTTTTAACAGCTATTGTATTTACAAGTTTCAATATAGAACTGGTATCCTGTACAAATAATATGAACCTTTCTGTGAAAAAGTAATAATTTACATACAATGTGGAATGGAAAGGTCTATAAACCCCATTAGGCTATAAGAAAATAAACAACATGATAAAACGTGGGAAAGTATTAAGTGCTGATATAAGTCAGTTATATTTTTGTCTTAACTTTTACACTTCAAAATCATAATTTCAACTTATCTTTAAAGATTTTGCAATAAATTAAAGCTACATATACTTCAACTGCTTTAAAAACCCTTTCATTTGACTATGTAAGTAAAAAGCTATTAGAATTGTTTCTACCAATGCTCTCAACGTGCGCGAATAGCTGATTTAAGTTATTGGACAGAATGGATTGGCATTGAAGTTAATGGAAAAACAATATTACACCCAAAAATAAAAGCTAATGTATGAGCTAGTCACGATGTGGTCTGAAATGAATTTGTCTCAGACATGACCTGGTGGATTGTCCAAATTAGATATTACAGGCATCCCCTGAGTAAGCCATATGAAACGTGCGTTGGGGTGGATGGACAAAGAGACACTTCCCGAACCACAGATACTTCTAAGGAATTTATCTCTAATGCACCAACACTTTAATCACTGCTGCACTTTATAGCTGGTCACCTTACTTATCTTCTGAAGACTGGCAATTAGTGCATATATTAGTCCCTTGTGGCTTGGGTTATTATTTATACCCTATTTATGAGTTTTTGCCCTATGTTTCTAGCATAGTCTCCTTTCACTTTATCCTCATGCACCTGGTCCCCTCTGATCATATTTACCAGAGGGGATTCTTTGTAATTGGTGCTATATTTTGATTTTATGTGCTGTTCCATAAATTTTTCAGTGTATTATATCTTACCATATATCTATAATTATTGTAATTATGGTATTCTCTGTGTCCTGCTTTGTACTTTTCTTATTTTTTTGTTGTTTAATAAAGTATATATTTTATTAAGGTCCCTGTATCCACCTATTTTTTGGGGAATCGAACAATGCCTTCATATTGTTGTTACATGATAAGTTTACCTAGGTAGTACTACTGCTGCCATGTTTTGTTATTTATAGATATTACATATCAGCAAGGAGCTTTCCAGGATTAGGCCTGGGTTCCACTAGCAAAAGCGTTGCAAGAGACTTGCATGTGTCACACATCACATCACCTGACACGACCACCGTCTCTCTGAACTGGAGAATGCTGTGGTATATAAATACATGCAGCTTACATGCTCCTGTCTGGAGAGCCAGCAGCCTTGCCGGGTGATGCAGAGTGACCATGCACGAGTCTCTTGCAGTGCTCTCGTAAGTGGAACCCAGGCCTTAATTAAAGGCACTGGTATCACTATCAACCACAGGATATATATGGTAATGCAGTTCATTTCTATGAATGAGAATCTGTCAGCAGGTTTTTGCAATATAATCTGATAGCAGAATAAGATAGAGCAATAAAGCCTGATTGCAGGGATGGATCATTTATTGGGCTGCTTGTTGTACTTTTCTAAAATACCTTTGTGTTTTGATGGGAAGTAGTAGAGCTGAGACTTTTGTGCTGGATATATACACCTATGACTGACAGCTTCCTACGCACACCATACATTGTCAGTAAACTGCTAATCAGTGGTGGGGTTATACAGATTAGCTGGACTCTTCTGCACGTGAACTGAAGTCTGATACTGTAAATCTGCTTTTATCCTTTTGAGAAATTGCATCGAAACTACAACACACAGCTTAATAAGTGACGCATCCCTGGAATCAAGGTCTGGTAACCAGGGCCGCACCGTCCATTGAACAGTGTGAGCCCTGTCATTCAGGCGGCAAGAGGCAGGGGGAGCGGCAGTGCAGAAGGGGGCGGCGCCTCATGCACACAGCCTCCCCCTGTCATGGCGCCGGCCGCTCACCCCGCTCACCGCAGGTAAGCGGCGACCCGCCGGAGGAGGGGCGGCAGCGCTGGGCTCCACCAGCACGCCCCCCCCTTGGTAATCACTGCCGCGGAATGTAGAAGGGGCGGCAGCGCTCGGCTCCACCAGCACCCCCCCCCCGGTAATCACTGCCGCGGCTCAGGCGGCAGTGGGGCTTGGTGCACCCCTGCTGGTAACCTATATTATGCTACTCTCAGATTAAGCAGCAAAGCCCTATTTGCTGACAGATTCTCTTTACGGCTAAAGGGCAACATCAGAGATATCTAAATTCTAAAGTAGGGCAATTTCTGAAAAAAGACAATCAAACATTTTATTTATCATCCTTGTAGTATTGATAATGAAACACTAATTTGCATTTTTTATTACTATACTCATTATAGTGCATGTATCCTTTAGAGAACTATAGACAAAAATGTTTTTCCCAATACTTTTTTAAACCAAAATGACAAATAACACATTGTTTATTTACTTTTTTATTTATCGTTCCAAACATGAAATCAGCTCACCTGATGTAATAAACTGAAAAAGAATAATAAAAGTTTATTTGATAAGCCCAATGCAATGCTATATAGCTTGCAGTTTTTTCGTGTTCATTACTGCCATCTGGTGTAAAGCAGGAGTATTACAGTGTTCACAATATATGGTGTGTTGAATTGCAATATTCATAACCTAAAGTAATAGGCATTATGACCTTGACTACCAATTGCCATCAAATAAAGGCAACTGAGGTTATTTTGGCTACAATATCCCTATTAAACAGGCTCCTGACTCTGCCGTACCTCATATTCATTACTTTTTCGAAAAATGGTGCTCTTTGTCTCAAAAAGCAGGAAGTGAACCATAAATCTTGAGTTTAAAAGCCACCTGAAGCTTGTGGACCAGATATGTTCTCAATCAGTAGACAGGCAGTAAATACACATTTATATACAGCAACTCCTCTCAACCAGCCTGACCTCCGGCTATAACAGGGCACATGAAGAGGAAATTTGTTTAGTTCAATAAAAGCCAGAGCAATATATCAATAGATTATTAGAAATGGAAACAATCTTAGCTAATGGCTTCTATTGATTTTAATAAGCCTAAGTATAAGAGACTCGCAGATAAAGGCAATTTTCCAGATGACATCTCAGGACAATCACCCATTAACGCTTTATATCTTTAATAGATTCTTTGCTCAAACAAATGTTGACTTGTCATGTTTTATCGTAGACGCAGTTGGCACGTGCTTTTCTTGCTGCTTTAGAACTACAAGTCCCATAATATGTATAGTCAAGAACATCTGAGACAATGACGCCATATAGAAAGAATATAAGGAAAAATAACAAATAAGAGAAGTAGATAGAATCCAGAAAAATAGATATTAAAAAATATATTAATTTATTTAATCAAGAAATACTCAATACAAATAAACATAAATAGTAAAGCTGGGAAAGACTAGGTACAAGCAAAAAGAGTGGATCAAGTCCAATACCAAAGCACAAAGTGAGGTAAGGGTAACCAGAGAAAGTATACACATCAATGTAGATAGTATTGCACAACACAATAATAAAATGTGTGACTGGCCCTTTAAAAAAATCTGACATGCTCCATCATTAACATTAATTGCAATAGTAGCAAGAAGGGTACATATAAAGGAGTCACACATTAAACTGGAGGTTGGAGTGTTTTTTTTAGATTTGGCTATCTTAGGAGGATATCTGTTTGTGCAGGTAACTATTACTGTGCAGAATAATTAGGCAACTTAATAAAAATCAAATATATTCCCATCTCACTTGTTTATTTTCACCAGGTAAATTAATATAACTGCACAAAATTTAGAAATAAACATTTCTGACATGCAAAAACAAAACCCAAAACAATTAATGACCAATAAAGCCACCTTTCTTTATGATGACACTCAACAGCCTTCCATCCATAGATTCTGTCAGTTGCGTGATCTGTTTACGATCAAGATTGCGTGCAGCAGCCACCACAGCCTCCCAGACACTGTTCCGAGAGGTGTACTGTTTTCCCTCCCTGTAGATCTCACATTTTAGGAGGGACCACAGGTTCTCTATGGGGTTCAGATCAGGTGAACAAGGAGGCCATGTCATTATTTTTTCTTCTTTTAGACCTTTACTGGCCAGCCACACTGTGGAGTAGTTGGAGTTTCTTGAACGATACCGACTTCTTCCTGTACCACTGCTTGAAGAAGTTGCCTTCCAGAAATGGGCAGTAGGTCCGGAAATTGAGGTTCAC
>JARQOC010000009.1:149362505-149382505 GCA_033576535.1 Allobates femoralis | reverse complement strand
ATTGAGACAGGGTTGTCCAAGAAGTGGAAACCCCTACAAGCACTGGTCTAGCTATAGGCGGTGTACAGGTGGCAGGTACACCCAAACCATGGTGCTTGATGGGTCCGAAGGCATCTTTGCCACATAAGTGAGCATTGGAAGTATTATTGACACATGATAGATGGAAGCCCGATGTTAGCCTTAGCATTGGGGTTCAAGAGTTTCAAGTTTTTTCTTCAACCCTAGTTAGGACTTCCTCAATATGTTGAGGACTGTAAGGATTGTATTGCATGGGTGCCATGATGTAATGATGTGGTGAATTGGTGCCATTAAGGACTGTTATACTAAACATAATATAACATGGTGAAAACAATATCTAACACACAGGAACTTTGCAGTCAGTAATAAAGAAGCCGGCACTGTTTTGCAAAATCATGTACTGTCCCTTTAAATTAGAAACAGTTCAGAACTATAGTGTTATGATGTGATTATCAAGTAACTTATCATCTAAGACGAAAGGCAGAAAAAAAGGAAAAAAAAGTCCAGCTTCACCAGCTTATTACTAAGGCCGCCTGTTTTTCATTAAAATTTATTAGGTGCTAAAAGATTGCTGGGCGAGGAAAGAAACAAAGTTATCCACGAATGGATTCTCATAGTCTGTGGAGTAGGACTGAATTCATAGACTAATAGTGAAAAAAGGTTTGCGCTCATTATACCCAGGTCGGATGGGTCTAAGCTTTACCTTTACAAAGAAAAACAAGTCAAAATAAAAAGGCAAATATTAACCTTCATGGGAGGGATATTATCACTTTAGAACTTTCTCATTTCCATGGAAGCATTAAATATTTATTTCACTATATATAGATAATTATTCTTTATAATAATGTCTCCACAGTAAACCTTAACGGCGTTTAACCTATTGAAAAGTGCAGAAGAATGGCAGATATTGATTTCTCCAGCATCATACCATTGTTTTGGTATATAGGTTGTGGTCTTAATGTAACCCTCCTGCATTCAGTGTGAGAATGTGCCAATGGTCTTTACTCTGTAATACATCTATAGGCATTTCTGTGCTGTTACAATGACGGCACTCACCCATCTGAGTTCTTCACAGTGCTCTTTATTATTCCATCCAAGAATGGGGTTACAGTGGTTCGGGGAGGGAGGAGAGGTTGTTACCGCAGGTCCTACAAATCCTCACTACTATTCACTACTAGTGAGGGCTTGTAGGACCTGCGGTGACATCATAATCTCGGCAGCGGTTTCCAGTCACATGAGGAGTTATTGCGAGAACTCGTTATTTCACCAGGAAACGCTGCCAGGATCACATCTCCGACAGGTAGGCAGTGCTAGAAGCGTCGTTGGATGGATTAGAGAGGTGGGTATTGATTTTTTTTATTTTAACCCCTGATTTTACTTTATGTCAGTTCCGCATTGTATGTATATACATTGCGGAACTGAAATTGACCACCACACTAGAGTTTTAGTGTGTTCGAGGGTGTTCGATGAACATTCAATGAACACACCTCCCATTCAATGAATCAAATCGAACTAGAACACTAGGTTGGTGGCTCAACACTAATGAAGACCTTAAAGGGTTTACTGGTATAGAAAACTCTTGAAAAAATACCACAAAAGGACATTCTGAATTATTGAAAGAACGTCACTAGCTCATGGAGGGAGGTTGGTTAATCTATTTGTTTTTCTGAAATTGACCTACTGAATGCCTGGTCTTCTAGACTTTCTGGTCCTGCAGCCAGAGATTGACCTCATGAGGTAAAGGTGTGATACCGCCCCACATACTACTATGACAAACCAATTATTGGCCTCAACAATAGGAGAGAGCTCCGAAATAACTGAAGAAGTCCAGAATGGTAAACGTAAGGACAGACAAGGCACCATGACAGGAGAGCATAACCTATTTTATTACTTTAACCCTTTTCTGGTCTTAAAAATGCTCAAAACCGGATCTTGATCTGCAGCCCTTAGGCTTCCATTGTAAAACTGGATTGCACTATTTGCAATCCAGTTACTGCATCCAGTTTTGCAGCCAGCGGTAAAAATCATGCAGGCTGCATTTTTCGGACTAGTTGCAAAAGCGGATCCGTTTTTTTTTAACATGGGACCCTATGGTAACAGGATCCGATACCGCAAAGTGCATAAATGTACCTTGCGGTACTGGATCCTGATCCGGATGTGGTTTTAAAAATTGCAAAAATCCTCATTCCAAAACTGGATGCGTTAATGCATTCAGATCCGGAATGAGGGTTGCAATTTTACAGATTAAAATAAGTATGAAGGCACAGTCCAATACCGGATCGGTAATGGATACGGTTACTGGAATGTGCCTTCCAAATGTGACCCTTATCCAGACTTGATGTTTCTTCTAGACTGCGGCTTCAAGCCACAAACAGATCCCTTAGTTATCTATGCATTCACAGTGACCTCCGAGCCCTGCAACCAGAAGTTGTGAAACAACGTTCACTCTCTGTCCACTTCTGATGTTCTTTTTCTGCTGGGTAGTCTCCTGTGCATCTATCACATAGCATGTCTGGCCCAATGTTCACTTCCACCCACAAGTCGGACCCTGGGGCATTAACTGTGATCTCCAGAGCCTGTTCCCTGCCAGACGCCTTGGCCTAAAGTGGACACAAAGCCAGAAATGTGATGCCACACGAGGCAAAAAAGACCACACAAGATGGTAGTAAAATGCAGGGTTGGCCATAGAAACAAGCGACTGGCAAAAGGCACCTGGGCCGTTCTCCCTGCTAGTCAATATTCAGTGCAGGACCTTTAAAGTTAAGGACCCATTGAGAGATCTGTCATGATGTGATTGTGGGCTTCATACAGTCTGATCAGACTAAGTACCTCGTCATTTGCAAATTATTGAAGTCACTTTTCTTTTTCATCATGTGACATTCGCTGACATTTTTTGCATTGAATTTTTCCAAATGGAATAAAAAAAAAACAATAGTGATGTCATGCTGAACGCGTTAATCACCTGCTGCACTGATTTACAGGTGGTAAATCCTGGTGGTTGGTTCCCTTTAACATAAGCCAAATTCCTCAACACCTGGCTCCTAGAGCACACCCCCCCCTGTCCCAATGTGCTTTAAAAAGGCTAGAAATCAATTGATTGCTGTACATCAACTTTTCTACAACAGTGGCCACTACAGGAGAAATAGGGTACTACATGGAACTCATTCAAGTGAATAGGCAACTATGTAATGCATGGTCACGTTGAGCCCCATCTTTTCTGAACCATCCATTTTAGCTTAAAGTGTAAATCTCATCTCATTGAAAAATAAACAATACTGCACTGGCTGTTAATGATGGGTCACATAACAGCTAAGATGATGCTTTTTTGTGCCATGTGACTTATTTTCTCACATTTTTCTGTGATCTTTAAAAAAAACATTTTATAGCTCTGTAGGTGTGGTCAGCATCTGACAGTACAACGTGACAGCAGAGAATGGGCAAGAGATCCTGAGTTGTGTGGAGCCAGCAGACAAGTGGTTGATAGAGATTGTGACAGATCTTTCCTGGGCACAAACTAGTTTGTCCTGATCCTGATCTCTAACATCGCTTAGCAACTGTGCTGTTAGCTCAGTCTAATCTGATACATTGTTTGCTCTAGTTACATGTCTGTATATATTCACTGTGAAGACGGATCTGACTCAGAATGAAAATATGTCTGCTTCACAGACAGTCTAGTGGGGACACCTTGTGGAAGGTTTATGTATGGTTTGAAACTAGAATTTTCTAATGAAGTATATTAGAACGTTTATTAAAATCTCTTGCTCTACATTATTATTAAATAAAAATTTAAACAGTGGTTTATGCTGTAAAGAGCAGAATCCTGAAAACGGAATCCCTCTCTTCGACACTCATATACAGTAGTGGGGACTCCCTCATAAATGTATAAAATTTACAGCTGTCTTTATTGTTAGATAGAAATTGACACGTTTTAGTAAAACTTGTAATTTATGACATTGAGTTGACTCAGATGTGTCACCATTATACATTACAAGTTAAAAGCTCAGGGCCATAAACAGATTTATATTCATTTGTGACTACTTAATGCAACCATGCACACAAATGGCCAACAAATATTAAACCATATTGAAAGCTATTAGTTTACAATTGCTACAACTAACAGACATTAAATCCCTCATTACCCCCGGTGCTATCAACCTAAAAAAAACATACGCGATCTGCTCACCTCTTTTTTTTTTTTAAGAGAAAATAAATAATATGTTTATGGCGACTTGCACTTGAGAATTGTGGCAGATGAAGGTTTAAGAGCAAGATAATTAAAGATGTTTAATTGGACAGATAATTGACAATCACAGGCTTTCATTGTGATGGTAAACTGTCTGATAGACCCATTATGTACTTACCAGCAAGATGCAGTGATTGTGCGGACAGTAATTGCCGAGATGCACTTGAGCAGCGATCTACAGCAAACTGTCACTTGGTTTAGTCTTTATTATGGGAAAATTGATGTAATAAGTCTATACACCTGATGTGTGTGTAATCTAGCATGTCCTGCCCAAATCTTTAATAGCCTCCAGGGAGGAATCTGACTGACAGACTCAATCAATCATATTGACATTTATAATACTATTTACTATCAATAATGCTGAGGATATGCCCATTAGATTGGCCGCTTAGACTTATTTTTCTTCATATTATTTTGAAATCTCAGTTTATTTCCAGTTCATTTTTGGGAGATACAATGCAGAGACCCTGGCACACCAAATTGATTACTTGGTAATCCAAAAAAGGAGACTTGAAAACATTCTTGATTCATATGCTTTTTTAGCTTTTATTCAGTAATCCAGACATATAAGTTCATAGAGATGCACATGTAACGTTTCGGCGTCAACTCTTTTTTCCTTAAGCACCCAACTACACAGTGTGCCGGGCCTTCTTCACATCATTTTTGGGAGATGGCTTAGGCTGGCTTCACACCACGGCACTGTCCGGTCCGGGGCTGGCCGGTTTTCGGCCCCATAGTAGCCTATGGGACCGGATGGAGCCGGATGGCAGCTATCTGCAATCCATTTCCATCTCTAGGGTGGAATCTGGGAGAAATCAGATTTTTCTCACCGTACACAAAAATGTTGCTTGCAATGTTTTTTTGTTCGGGGAGAAAAATCTTCCCAAAATGCCGTATCCCGGATTCGCCCGCATTCTCCCGGATCCGGGGCAATCCGGCACTCCCTAACATGCGAGCCTATGGGGCCAGATTACCCCGATCCAGGAGGATCTGGGAACCGGATACCGGCGGCTGCACACCGCTCTTAATTCAGGTCCTGATTCATTAGCAGGTGCAGCTGCGTCCGGCTGCACAAAGGACCGGAGGGCACATTTGGCCCTCCAGTTCTGTATGCTGATCCGGTCCGGAGCTGTCAGGTTCATGCCTGACAGCCCCGGATCGGACCTTACCGTGATGTGAAGCCAGCCTTACTTGCCTGTAACTTTTTTAAAATAGGTTTTAATTACCGTATATACTCGTGTATAAGCCGAGTTTTTCAGCACAAAAATTGTGCTGAAAAGTGCCCCCCTTGGCTTATACACGAGTCAGTGACGGCTCCCCCCCCAGTGATATATACAGCAGCCCCCTCCCCCTGTGCTATATACAGGGCCCCCGTTGCTGCCGCGGCACACCTGTAAAAGAAGAGCTTTCATACTTATCCTCCTCGCTGTCACCGCGCGCGCATCCTCCGCTCTCCTTCCTGCATGTACCCGGCGTCCATCCACGTGACCGCGCACCTTTAATGACGTCATTGCTTGTGCGCGGTCACGTGGATGGACGCCGGGTACAAGCAGGAAGGAGAGCGGAGGATGCGCGTGCGGTGACAGCGAGGAGGATAAGTATGAAAGCTCTTCTTTTACAGGTGTGCGGCGGCAGCAACGGGGTCCCTGTATATAGCACAGGGGGGAGGGCTGCTGTATACTACCACAGGGGGGCCTGTATATACCACAGGGGGGGAGGGCTGCTGTATACTACCACAGGGGGGCCTGTATATACCACGGGGGGGAGGGCTGCTGTATACTACCACAGGGGGGCCTGTATATACCACAGGGGGGGAGGGCTGCTGTATAATACCACAGGGGGGCCTGTATATACCACAGGGGGGAGGGCTGCTGTATACTACCACAGGGGGGCCTGTATATACCACAGGAGGGGAGGGCTGCTGTATACTACCACTGGGGAGACTGCTGTATACTACCACTGGGAGGCTGCTGTATACTACCACCGGGGAGGCCTGTATACCACTGGGGGGGGCCTGTATACCTCTGCTGGGGTCCACTGTCGGCTTATACACGAGTCAATAGGTTTTCCCAGGTTTTGGGGGCAAAAGTAGGGGGGTCGGCTTATACACGGGTCGGCTTATACACGAGTATATACGGTAATTTATTTTACCTACTATTTTTTCCTTACCCTGCTTTTTTTGTTGTTGCAATTTACTAGTCTTTTCTTTTTTTTCTTATATATATTTTACATAATTTATTCATCTGAATGTTTATTTATTTTTACACTTTCATTTTACTTCTGTTACTTATTTATCAATTTTTATTGTTTTCATTTCATCTATTTTACTTCTTTCATTCTGTCATTGTTTCAGAAAAAAATTTGATTATCCTTTAACCGATTCCTGACATACGACGTAATAAATCTAAATCTAACTGGTCCTGTATTTCACTGACAGCGGGATTTAAGTGCCGAGGCGGGGATTGTGCCATTCCCCGCCGTGATCGGAGCTCCTGCGAAAAGATCGTGTGATTTCCGTGTGTCACCTGATAGGCCGGGTCCTGCAGTGATCCAGGATGCCATCAGGGTTCACTTCCCGTGGATGGTTGCCAAACACAGAAAGTGATCATTTGTGCTATGTCCCGATGTGCTGCAGCTCATCAGGACATAGCACAAGGGATCGGAATGTGCAGCACAGTGGAGCCCTAGGGGGCAGTTAAAGAAAGTAAAAATAAAAAGTTTTTAAAAATATGAAAAAAACACAAAAGTTCAAATCACCCGCTTTTCCTCCATTCAAAATAAAAGTAGTAAACAAAAAAATGCACATATTTGGTATTGATGCATTCAGAAATGCTCGGTTTATCAAAATATATAATCAATTTATCAGATCGGTAAACTGCAGAATGAAAAAAAGTCCAATCACCAATATTATGTTTTTTTTGGTCTCCACAACATTGCAAAAAAATGCAATAATGGACGATCAAAACAATGTATCTACACAAAAATGGCATCATTAGAAACATTAGCTCAAGACGCAAAAAATTAGTCATCACACAGCCCCGATCCTGAAAAATGAGGACGCTACGAGTCGCAGAACGTGGCACAAAAAGTGCAATTTTTTTTTTCAAACTTCTGCTGACATTTCCCTTAAACCCACCGCAGGGAGATCAATAGCTCTAGCCCCAACTGCTGGGACACCCCCTCTTCCTGGCCCAGGGTCTGCAGCATTGCCCCATTCCTTCTGTTGCCGACTCCCTGCAGCAGTGACCCTGCCTCCTTTAAGCCCGCCCACCGCTGCTGCCCCCTCAGTAAGCTAAATTCATACTGTAAGATAGAAGCCCATTTTCACATTAAAAATTAACTTTTTTCCTCTAAATTTCAGGTGTGTCTTATGGTCCGGTGCCTCTTATATTCCACAATATGCAATAGTTATATTTGGTCCTATTCATTTTTGCATTGCATAAAAAAAACACTATTAGGGCCAATTGGGAAGATGGCTTACCCTTATGGCCCTATGTACACGTGACTAAGCAAGACACTTTCGGTACCATCGCATGTAGCAATATCACCGCCATATGGCTGGCAATTTGATGTGAGAGTACACGTTCCGCACTTTTTTGCACATTGCCGTCGCCCTGTCACACATAGACATCTCGTGTATGATGTTTGGCGATCCTGTGTTCCGGAAATTGCCTGGCGCAGACCGGAAGCAATTTGACATTCCCATGTCACCGCCAAATCGCTGCGTCACACGCCACCACCGCATCAGCAAAGTGGGCGTAGAGTGGGTGCATGGCGAGGAGACAGGTGTGCAAGAGTGTTGTACACCGCGCCCTTACCATTCCGATTGGCCAACACAACTGCATCGCCATTGGTGAGCCTTGTCAGGAAGTATTCCCACTACATGACGCATGTGTACTTTCTACTATACAGCGATTCAAATATGGCGCCTTAGCTATGGCCAGCCAATGGGAACGCAGGAGCGACCACCAATTGCGGCAGACGGGGCGTGCCAAACTGAACGATCAGGCACGCCTCTGGAATTACTTCCAGATGGCCTGAGCTCACTTTCTACATCGCTATCACCCAGTCACACGTCATGATGCGCAGAAATCGCCTGGTGGTTATCACCTGATTTCTCAGCAGAGAAGGGTGATCAGGTGACGCACCACCGGCGATTTCTCGCCATAAAATCGCCCTGTTTCACGCCACTATGCACAGGCGAAGTGGTTTCTACATCGCCAAAATACACAAATTTACGGCGATATGGAAGCCATATTGCCGTGTGTGACGGTACCATTAGAGTCAATTTCAATATTACATTTGCACCTCTTTTTTTGTTTACTCTCATTTGGCATCTTCCTCCTGATTTTCATTTGTGCCTCTTTATTAAAAATGTTCCTTATTTGAATTCTATTATGTGTACAGTATATGTGTTTTCCCATATTCTTTATTTTTGTAGTTTTTTAGTCTCCATTGTGAACGAAGTTTAGGATTTCCATGTATCCATATGTCCTCACCAGATTCACCATTGGTGACTTACTGACCCACCCTGGAATGACTTTATGTATATGATATACTTTGGCAAATTGTTTTTGCAAAACCTGAAATCTTTTGCAACAGAAAAGTCATAAAAATGACAACAAGAAAGACCATTTTTGACTTTGTGCAAAATTCATAAACCGATAGCAACATTTTGAAGAATACCAGAAGACAAAAAAGAAAGGGGACTTTAAGAAAAAAAAATACACGGGGAATAGTTCCAAGTATAGAAATTAAATATATTCATAAGGATAGTTATCGGACTGAAGCCAAATGAGTGTCTTTTTAGCATTCTTAGGCTCTGTATATTTTTTTTGTTTTGCTCTATGTGCTAAGCTCAGTACTCAAGCATGAATTAATCTATGCAGTGGCATAATTCAAAGCCAAATCTAGGAAGTACACAGCATCGATCTTCCCACCATAACCTAACAAACCAGAACGCTCACAACATATGTAGGTATCCTGATGAAGGACTATACCTAAATTTTTCTATAGAGTTCCTCCATTGACAGTATAGTTCGGAAAGGTTTTCTCTTGCAGAGAATCAATTTTCCACGAATGTAAAAAACTATAGAGTCTCTCCAAACATAACAAATGAAAGATTAAAAAAATATATACTTATACTCACCTAACCGCTCACCTCTCCGGCCCCACCTATATGGTCCTTGTGATATCTATCATCACCACCGCTTGTGCTGCTATTCCCGGGCGTCTCACACTAGGTGAGAACTTCTGGCTCTGAGGAGGTCCAGGAGGGCTCTACACAAGTGGAATTCAGGACTTGGTGACAGCGATTGTAAAATATAACAAAGACACAACAGAGGACAGTAAGGCATGTATAAGTTGTTTTTTTAAGCTTTTAATAACCCGTTGCATTTCAGAAATATGGTGACCAAATGATAACTTTGTTGAATCCATGCCAAATTGCAGAATTTTTTTTTATATTCTAGTAGAATTAAAATTCCACTTCAATATTTACTTAGTATCTCTAGAACATACTATAATGCAGTTTTCCATAGAATTATAGGGAGATCTACTTTTCTATTTTAAATTCATCCAGTGATTTCCATAAAATAACTCAATACCAAGGTTTGCTCTGCCACATCAGTAAATTGGTTACATTGTGTTATCTCTGACCTTAAGGCTGCTCTTGACGGTATCTGTTGTCATAAAGTTTAGTGTATTGAAAAGTTCCTGAATCTCTTGATGACCATCAATTACCTGATTACATAGAGCTAAACAGTGGAAAGGCCGCTGCAGGCAGGGCACTTTCTAAACCATTGATTGATGTAATTGATGATAGCTCTATCCATAGTTGCAGGCCTGTCAGCTACCAAGGGAAGCTCACATTACTCTCCGTCTCCATCACTAAGTAACAGTTAATGAAAGCAGATGCTCACTGGTTATCTCAGCTGTAAACAAACATTCACCGCCTGATAAAATAACAGCTTCATTAAAGATAGGGCTGCGCTGGGATATGTCTGATTACGGGCAGAGCAAATTCAAACTTTTATTCTATTCAAAATATAAATTGAGCCAATGGTAAAATCAACCCGTTATTTTTAAAATTCAATTGTTTGCTTAAAACTCGAGTTTCATCTGTTTTGGAGAAGACCGGTTGACAATATTGTCATTGATGTCTTGGGATGAGCGAGTATACTCGTTACTATTCGGAGCTCGCTGAATAGTATGGGATTCGGGCTACTTGTTACTCCACGAGTTTCCTTGCAATTACTCGCTAGGACTAACGAGTACAATGTAAGTCAATGGGAAATGCAAGTAAATTCTCTGCTGGACCCTATACAGTGGTCTGGGGGCTGAGAAAAAAGCTGAAATGCCCCACATGATTGTTTAAAAGCTGGCGCTATTTTTGTGTCCAGCCAAGAACAACTAGGCAACTGGGGGCTGGAATCCACAGCGCAGGGAGGCCCAAGCTTCCTGCCCCCCCCCACTGCGAATTGCAGTCCGCAGCCATCCCAGAAAATGGCACGTTCATAGAAGTGCCATCTTCTGGCACTGTATCCAGCTCATCCAGGGCCCTGGTGCGGTGGCTCACTGGGTAGTAAAGGGGTTAGGGACAGCTTTGTATTATCAGCTGGCCCTAAGCCCCAAATTCATGGGGTCACGCCAATATTAGACATGACCACCATGAATTTCTAGTAAAGTGCTAAAAAAAACACAACACAGAAAAAAATCTTTTATTAGAAAAAAAACAAAACAACACTTATACACTCCATCTATATTAAAAAAAAATAATCTTCCGTCCAATGTAGTCCAATCCATTAAGAAAAAACAGTCACCGCACCAGGTGATCTCACGGGCTCTATTTATAGTCTTTCCAGCCCGTCCCTGGACGCACGTCCAGTCTAGAGAGTCCTTATCTAGATAATGTTACATACCAGCAGGAAGGACAGCGCCACAGGCATGGGTAGTAGTGATGAGTGAGTATGCTCTGTGCGACTCGGTACTCGCACGAGTATCTCGGTACTCGGGGTGCTCGGCGAGCACCGAGTACTGCCGAGATGCTCGGACTGCTCGGTAATAAATAGCGATCTGAGACACATACACTGCTCCCTTCAGTGCACACAGTGAGCTGGCACCTCACAGAGAGCAGATTCATTGTTAGGATACCTCTGGGGGCCACAGCAAGGTGTTGTATGTTGCAGCGATTTCAAAAAGCCCACCCTCCCGCCCTTTCCCAGAAACACTCGTTTTATAACCGGAAGTCTGTGGGCGGAGCCTGTCACTCATTGACTTACATTGGGCTCGGTGCTCGGCCGAGTACACGAGTATCTTGAGATGCTCGGCCAGAGCACCGAGCACCCGAGCATTTTAGTGCTCGCTCATCACTAATGGGTAGTGATGAAAACAAACTTCTTTATTCCATGGTCGTGCAGCAACGTTTCGACCATCCACACGTGGTCTTTATCAAGCTTGTCCATTGTAGTCAAATCCAGTCTTCTTCTTTAGCTCTTCTACATCTCTGGTAGAGAAACTCTACCAGAGATGTAGCTGAGCTGTGCAGCCATGGAAAAGTTCATGTGAGTTCATGCAGTCAAGCATAAACTCACATGAACTCTCTGACAGCACTGCGTGACTACTTCAAATGAATAGCTGATCAGCATCAGCTGATATCTCAGCTGTTCATTTGAAATAACCAGCGGAAAAGCTGGCAGTGAAAAGACTTCACCACTGACTTTCCTGTTTGGTGCTGTGCTCCCTGCTCCCTGATGTACGTTCCACGCTCCCTGATGCCCCTTTCCACCTGATCCTAAGTTAGGACCCGGCGGGGAGCGAAGCACCAGGGAAAGACGGCGGTGAAGTCTGAATGCTTTAATCGCTGTGTTGTAAGGAAAGATGGCCATTCTGTAGGACTGCTTTTGGGGTGATCATAACAACTATTTTCCAGTTTTCCCCAAAACATGGATAAAACTTCCAAACTTCACAGAAAAAGACTTCACTTTCAAGTTTTTCATTGAAGGTATAACAAAAGGATAAACACAGAAAATTAAATAACAAAATTATATTTCAAATCAAAATAAAGAAAAAGTTTGCACTGGATTTAAGGAGTTCCCGGCCGTGACAGACAGATCAAAAGGTAAAAATGGCTTCAGCCGATATATCTATATTTCTGAAATCAAGTGTTTCTTAAGATTGTCACTGATGGCCCAAAAATGTATGTGTTCATTTTTCATGGGCATAGACAGCGCCGGCGTCAGCACCCAGCACACGTGGGCAAGTGCTGGGGTCAGCTGGACAGCTGGGGTGTTCCACTCGCCATCAGGGACAGGTAGCCCTGATGGCGAGGGGCCCATCAGAGACAGGCAGCTCTGATGGTGAGGGGCCCATAATGGACAGGCAGCCCTGATGGTGAGGGGCCCCACAGCTGAGTGTGCGCTACAGCGTGCTACCTGTTCACATGGCTAATTTGCATGCAATGTCCTTCAGTGTTCAGTGGAGCTAAACTTGCACATGGAAGTGGGCGGAGGGGAGAAGCAGTATGAAAAAGGGGCCACAAAGGGGAAGAAGTAGTATGAATTGGGGGGCACATGGGGCAGAAGCCGTTTGAATCAGGGGGGGCACATGGGGAGAAGCAGTATGAAAAAAGGGCCATGAAGGGGGAGAAGCAATATGAATCAGGGGGAGCCACATGGAGGGAAAAGCAGTAGGAAACAAAAGGGGCCGAATATTGAGAGAGCAGTATGATACAGGGGGGCCGCATGGAGGGAGAAATAATATGAAGTGGGGGGCACATGGGGGTCTACATATATATTACCTGGAGGATGTGCTAGGATATATATTATTAGAAAGCTGTGCTATATATATTATTAGGAGAATGTTCTGGACTGTATACCGTATATTATCTGGAGCATTTGCCATGCTATATATATATTATTTGGAGGCTGTGCTAAGTTGTATATGTTTTTGGAGGCTGTGCTGGGCTGTATATATTACCTGGAGGATGTGCCAGGATATATTATTTGGAGGCTGTGCTATATATGTTAATTGGAGGATGTGCTGGCCTGTATACCATATATACTCGAGTATAAGCCAACCCGAGTATAAGCCAAGGCCCCTAATTTTACCCTCCAAAACTAGGGAAATGTATTGACTCGAGTATAAGCCTAGGGTGAGAAATGAAGCAGACTCTAATCATGGTAAATGGCCCTCCATTACTGGTATATAGTCCCCCATTACTGGTATATAGTCCTCCATCATTGGTATATAGCTCCCCCATCACTGGTATATTGCACCCTCTTCACTGGTATACAACCCCCCCATCAGTGGTATACAACCCCCCCATCAGTGGTATACAGGCCCCCATCAGTGGTATACAGGTCCCCCATCAGTGGTATACAGGCCCACATTAGTGGTATAGAGGCCCCAATAGTGGTATACAGGCCCCCATTAGAGGTATACAGGCCCCCATTAGTGGTATACAGGCCCCCATTAGTGGTATATAGGCCCCATTAGTGGTATACAGGCCACTTCACAGGTTACAGCCCCCCATGCTGCCGAGCACCTTAAAATAATAAAGCATTCATTCTCACCCTCCATCGCTCTGTCACAGCTGCATCCTCCGGTCCCTGCTTCTTCCTGCTTTCGTCGGCTTCTATTGCTATGACCGCTGCAACAGAGATGACGTCATCGCTGCTGCGCCGGTCACATGACGCCGGCGAAAGCAGGAAGAAGCAGGGACCGGAGGATGCAGCTGTGACAGAGCGACGTAGAGTGAGAATGAATGCTTTATTAGTTTAAGGTGTGCGGCAGCATGGGGGGCTGTAACCGGTGATGGGGGGGGCACATACACAGTGTAATGTAATATGCATCGCTCCCCCTGCCGCTGATGGACAGGGGGATGCAGTGCATATTGCATTGCACTAATGAGTGGCCCCACGTGACCGGCCAGTCACTGTACAGCCTCCCCCGCCTCCTCCAACCCCCGGACACCACCCCCCACACTCAGCCAGTACCACTGACTCAAGTATAAGCCGAGGGGGCACTTTCAGCACAATTTGTGTGCTGAATAACTCGAGTATATATGGTATATTATCTGGAACATGTGCCATGCTATATATATTATTTGAAGGCTGTGCTCAGTTGTATATGTTATTTGGAGGCTGTGCTGTGCTGGGCTGTATATATTACCTGGAGGCTCTGCTATATATTTTATTTGCAGGCTGTGCTAAGCTATATATATTATTTGGAGGCTGTGAGGGCTATATATATTATTTTGAGGATGTGCCAGGCTATATATATATTATTTGGAGGCTTCGGCTGGACTAGCACACCTTCCAAATAATATATACAGCCAAGAAGCAGCCTTCATAGAATATATACAGCCCTGCACAGCCTCAATATTATAAATAACCACCCTGGAGCCTCTATATTATACAGTTGTGGCCAAAAGTATTGACACCCCGGCAATTCTGTCAGATAATACTCAGTTTCTTCCTGAAAATGATTGCAATCACAAATTTTTTGGTATTATTATCTTCATTTAATTTGTCTTCAATAAAAAAACACAAAAGAGAATTGTCCTAAAGCCAAATTGGATATAATTCTACACCAAACATAAAAAAGGGGGTGGACAAAAGTATTGGCACTGTTAGAAAAATCATGTGATGCTTCTCTAATTTGTGTAACTAACAACACCTTTAACTTACCTGTGGCACCTAACAGGTGTTGGCAATAACTAAATCACACTTGCAGCCAGTTGACATGGATTAAAGTTGACTCAACCTCTGTTCTGTGTCCTTGTGTGTACGACATTGAGCATGGAGAAAAGAAAGAAGACCAAAGAACTGTCTGAGGATTTGAGAAACCAAATGGTGAGGAAGCATAAGCAATCTCAAGGCTACAAGTCCATCTCCAAAGACCTGAATGTTCCTGTGTCTACCGTGCGCAGTGTCATCAAGTACTTTAAATCCCATGGCACTGTGGCTAACCTCCCTAGATGTGGATGGAAAAGAAAAATTGACGAGAGATTTCAACGCAAGATTGTGCGGATGATGGATAAAGAACCTCGACAAACATCCAAACAAGTTCAAGCTGCCCTGCAGTCCGAGTGTGCAACAGTGTCATCCCGTACTATCCATCGGTGTCTGAATGAAAAGGGACTGTATGGTAGGCTAACCAGGAAGACCCCAATTCTTACCCCGAGACATAAAAAAGCCAGGCTGGAGTTTGCCAAAACTTACCTGAGAAAGCCTACAACGTTTTGGAAGAATGTTCTCTGGTCAGATGAGACAAAAGTAGAGCTTTATGGGCAAAGGCATCAACATAGAGTTTACAGGAGAAAAAAAGAGGCATTCAAAGAAAAGAACACGGTCCCTACAGTCAAACATGGCGGAGGTTCCCTGATGCTTTGGGGTTGCTTTGCTGCCTCTGACCCATTTTTGGAGATTTGTGTGAAATGATCAATGTTTTGCTTTTTGCTTCATTCTTTTTTGTTTTTTTTCACTGAAGACAAATTAAATGAAGATAATAATACCAAAGAATTTGTGATTGCAATCATTTTCAGGAAGAAACTGAGTATTATCTGACAGAATTGCAGGGGTGTCAATACTTTTGGCCACAACTGTATATACACAGCCCACTGTTTCTATACTATATTCATGAATTGTGGTATGTGTTAAAGGGGCCCACTGAGACTGTTTCGCTCGGGGCCCAGAAAAACATGGAGCCGGCCCTGAGCTTCGAGCATTTACAGTCCAATATATATCTAGAGTAGGTATTTGTATTCTGCCACTTGTGGATAGCGGCACAAATTACCACATAAAATGCTTTCTATTAATCCACAAAAGAATGTTTCATTTCATTATTAAGTTTTCACTTGCATTCACTTGATTGAAATCATAATAACAAAATCAATTGCACATGCCCAGTTTTTCTGACTTAATTCTGCGAGGTGAAGGAGTGCCTGTTATTCCCACTTTCCGCTCTGCAAACTGCGGTCGGTACTTCTGCACAGAAGAATGATGTCTACAAGGTGATACATCCTGCAGTGGTACTCTGTTTTGCTCAAAGTCTCAGTATTGTGCTGAGCTCTGACATTTTAGCATGCTTGTTCCAGTGGTGTAGTCACACTGTGATGAATAGTGAGTTGCAAGGACTGATCAGGTGGAAAATCCTCCAAATGTTTTGAAAGCTCCGCCTTTATTTCTCACCACGAGAAAATGAGCATATGCATTTGTTATGATCCCTATCAAGAGAAAAAAATAATTAATTTAGAATTAATACTAAATACCTCTATGAGATGTTTGACATTCTTAATGAACTCATGGGTTCATTAAGAATAAAAACCGCAATACAAAATCCATCCTTTGTCATGCCAGTGACTGTGTGGTAGCAGGGACAGTATGCACTTGAGCTGTCCCTCAAGCAAGGTGTATTTAGGCTAATCCCTGACCCCAAGATTAACCCAGAAGATGGAGATGCATGGGTCTCACAGCTTCTAAATTCCTGGATATGAATCACCTAAATGTCCCCCCTAAGGGAGCAAATAGGTAGGAGAGCAAGGAGACACACAGGCAACTCAGGCAAGTATAGAAAGCATCAAAAGCTCATTATCACCTCAACACTCATCTGTCCCTGAACCCATTCTGTCTCCAATATCTGCTGTCAGTGGTGTACCGCCAATATCAGCAGACCACATGATCACTAGGGGCCCATAAGTCAGGGTGCCTGGTTCCAGCAATGGCCGCACTTACCCAGCTGTTTTGCCTTTTGTCCACATGTGGTACTGTGGATATCTAGCATACAGCTTAACTCTCGTTCACTTCCCCAAGGAACAGACTGTAGGATTTCTGGAGTCTATATTTATTGAGGTGATGAACTTGATTGCGTGAACGATAATGTATGTGGTAAAAACTAGAATACAAGTACAGAATAATCACAGTCAGTACTGGGTACATGAAAGAAACTAGCACTAACATAGTGATAGCACAGGTTACCGTCAACATGAGTAACTAGGATAAAGGTCACTGCAGCAGGCTCTATTATATTCAGAATGCATCTATCTATCTGCATACAGTGCAAAAGGCATTAACTCAAATAGTGTATCTCAGAGCACAATACACTTCACTTTAGTAGGCAAATAAAAAGAGGAGGAGATGACTAGGTGGATGACAGGGGCTAGTTTCTTAGTCCAGCTATGTAGTAGGAACAGAGGTGGTTGTAGTCCCATAAGAAACACGGACACCATAGGTTTCTTGAATGATTAGGAACTTTTAATCCGTATTCACTGCACAGTTAACAGTGAACAATAATTAGCTCTCCCTCTTGTTTATGTGGCACCCCACCGAGTAGGTCACCACCAGAGGTATAGCACAGCTCCATTAGAGGGAGAGTTGTACCTCTGGTCTCCAGGTACTGGGATGGTGCAGTTAAGCTTCACACACACACAACACTTAGGACCCCTGGATGGTGGGTGGACACAGTGGGAGGACCAAAGCGTAGGAAAAGTGTAGACTTAGAACAGAAGAAGGAGAAAGAGAGAACTAGAGATGAGCCACCACCCTAGTGTTTGAATTCGATTAGTTGAATTAGGGGTGTGTTTGTAGAATGCCTACACCTACACCTTCAAGTACCATTGAAAACAATGACAAGCAAACACAAATACTTACAAACACATAGAAAACACCTTCTAAGGCAGGGGTTTTGAACTTGGCTGAGTTGGTGGGCCGCACATAGACAAACATTTATAGCTGGGGGCCGCATCCCTTGTAGGACTAAGTGATATTTTTAGTAATACCAGAATTTTTTGCTCAATGTAGTAAAGTACAAATCCTGATCCCCTTCTTCTAGTAATATCCCCATCCTGTAGTAATGTCCTTTTCTACTGATGTCCCCATCTTGATACCTTTTTCTAGTGATGACCCCATCCTGAAACCCTTTTCTACTGATGTTCCCCATCCTGATCCCTTTTTCTAGTGAGGTCCCCATCCTGATCCCTTTTTCTAGTAATGTTCTCCATCCTGATCCCCTATTTTAGTGATGTTCCCCATCCTGATCACCTTTTCTAGTGATGTCCCCCATCCTGATCCCATTTTTTTGTGATGTCCCCCATCCTGATCCCCTTTTGCAGTGGTGTCCCCCATCCTGATCCCCTTTCCTAGTGATGTCCCCATCCCGTTCCCCTTTAGTAGTGATGTCCCCCATCCCGATCCCCTTTAGTAGTCGTGTCTCTCATCCCGGTTCCCTTTTGTAGTGATGTCCCCTTCCTGATCCCCTTTTCTAATAATGAACCCCATCCAGATCCCCTTTAGTAGTGATGTCCCCCATCCTGATCCCACTTAGTAGTGTTGTCCCCATCCTGATCCCCTTTAGTAGTGATGTCCCTCATCCTGGACCCCTTTTGTAGTGAGGTCCCGCATCCTGGTCCCCTTTTGTACTGATGTTCCCCATCCTGATCCCCTTTTCTAGGTATGTCCCCCATCCTGATCTACTTAAACAGTGATTCCTCCCATCCTGTTTTACCTTCTTTTTACACATGCACATACACACTCATTCACACTCACACACACCCTCACACACAAACCCACACACACATTCTCACACATCCACACATCCTCATACACACACTGAAACTCACACACACTTTCTTATACACACATCCCCACTCACATACACTCACATTTTTCTCACTTTAATGATGCATCGCTGCAGTGCAGGGGGCCGCCACGGTCCCCGCTGTGCTTGCCGACTTCTGGCCTCTGCTGCGCTATGACTTCCTCCAGCCACCGCTCAGACAAGCTCTGTTGCTCAGCAAGATCAATGCAATCTGCCTATTCCGCTGGCAGCTTGCATTGATCTTGCTGAGTGGCAGAGCTTGTTAGTGCCACGGACGGAAGTCATCACACAGCGGGGACTGCAGCGGCCCCCTGCACTTCGGTGATGCATCATTAAGTTGTCCAAGGTGCCGCGGGATGCATAGTGAAGCCCCAGGGGCCACATGCGGCCTTAGAGCCGCGTGTTTGAGACCCTTGTTCTAAGGTGTCCAAAAGGTGACAAACTACTCAGAAGACACAATAAACACATGGAAAAGTGACAGGTACATATAAAAATGCGAAAAGAAAAGAGCTGGACGAGTAAAAGGAGGACGAGATACAGATATAGGCATGTTATAACCTTCTAAAATCATGTAAAACACAGCAAGGGGACTCCAACAAGAATCTCCATTTTTTCCAAAAATTTGGATACAGACACCACTTAAGTGGTATCAATTGCCCCAGAGTTGCAAGCGTAAAATGCTTGGTGAGGTGACTTTCATGCAGCACATTCCAAAATCCACAAGCCTTTAGTCTTCCCATGTTATCTGTAAGATTTGTCACCAAAATCTAAGTAGAGGCCAAAAATTCAGTTTCAGTACTTCGTGCATGAACCGTCACATGGATATGAAGCAAAAGTCACATTGAGAAGCTTACTGTGCTACAATGCGGCCTAGTGGGCCAGGCCACGCACCATCTGCCCCATCAAGTGCATCCGCGGCCTCTTCATTCTCTGTGACTGTGGGGATAGCAGCCAGCCTTCGGTCCCTCAGATTTGGACAAGTAAAACACCATTTCCTCCTAGCCATGACAAAATTAAGAGGTTGAATTTCACCATCTGCAAGCTGTTGTCTACAGAAATGCTGCCTTTCCTCCAGGTGGACACAGAGGATTATCGAGTCCGTCGCAGTGCCCCAGTACCAGATGCCCAGTCGCCACTACTTCTC
>JARQOC010000009.1:149195010-149362405 GCA_033576535.1 Allobates femoralis | reverse complement strand
AGCCACAAACAGATCCCTTAGTTATCTATGCATTCACAGTGACCTCCGAGCCCTGCAACCAGAAGTTGTGAAACAACGTTCACTCTCTATCCACTTCTGATGTTCTTTTTCTGCTGGGGTAGTCTCCTGTGCATCTATCACATAGCATGTCTGGCCCAATGTTCACTTCCACCCACGGTCGGACCCTGGGGCATTAACTGTGATCTCCAGAGCCTGTTCCCTGCCAGACGCCTTGGCCTAAAGTGGACACAAAGCCAGAAATGTGATGCCACAGGAGGCAAAAAAGACCACACAAGATTGTAGTAAAATGCATGGTTGGCCATAGAAATAAGCGGCTGGCAAAAGGCACCTAGGCCGTTCTCCTGCTAGTCAATATTCAGTGCAGGACCTTTAAAGTTAAGGACCCATTGAGAGATCTGTCATGATGTGATTGTGGGCTTCATACAGTCTGATCAGATTATTAACTAAGTACCTCGTCATTTGCAAATTATTGAAGTCACTTTTCTTTTTAAATCATGTGACATTCGATGACATTTTTTTGCATTGAATTCTTCCAAATGGGATAAAAAAAAAACAATAGTGATGTCATGCTGAAATCAACCTGCTGCACTGATTTACAGGTGGTAAATCCTGGTGGTTGGTTCCCTTTAACATAAGCCAAATTCCTCAACACCTGGCCCCTAGAGCACACACACCCCTGTCCCAATGTGCTTTAAAAAGGCTAGAAATCAATTGATTGCTGTACATCAACTTTTCTACAACAGTGGCCACTACAGGAGAAATAGGGTACTACATGGAACTCATTCAAGTGAATAGGCAACTATGTAATGCATGGTCACGTTGAGCCCCATCTTTTCTGAACCATCCATTTTAGCTTAAAGTGTAAATCTCATCTCATTGAAAAATAAACAATACTGCACTGGCTGTTAATGATGGGTCACATAACAGCTAAGATAATGATTTTTTGTGCCATGTGACTTATTTTCTCACATTTTTCTGTGCTCTTTAAAAAAAAAACATTTTATAGCTCTGTAGGTGTGGTCAGCATCTGACAGTACAACGTGACAGCAGAGAAGGGGCAAGAGATCCTGAGTTGTGTGGAGCCAGCAGACAAGTGGTTGATAGAGATTGTGACAGATCTTTCCTGGGCACAAACTAGTTTGTCCAGATCCTGAACTCTAACATCGCTTAGCAACTGTGCTGTTAGCTCAGTCTAATCTGATACATTGTTTGCTCTAGTTACATGCCTGTATGTATTCACTGTGAAGACGGATCTGACTCAGAATGAAAATATGTCTGCTTCACAGACAGTCTAGTGGGGACACCTTGTGGAAGGTTTATGTATGGTTTGAAACCAGAATATTCTAATGAAGTATATTAGAACGTTTATTAAAATCTCTTGCTCTACATTATTATTAAATAAAAATTTAAACGGTGGTTTATGCTGTAAAGAGCAGGATCCTGAAAACGGAATCCCTCTCTTTGACACTCATATGCAGTAGTGGGGACTCCCTCATAAATGTATAAAATTTACAGCTGTCTTTATTGTTAGATAGAAATTAACATGTTTTAGTAAAACTTGTAATTTATGACATTGAGTTGACTCAGATGTGTCACCATTATACATTACAAGTTAAAAGCTCAGGGCCATAAACAGATTTATATTCATTTGTGACTACTTAATGCAACCATGCACACAAATGGCCAACAAATATTAAACCATATTGAAAGCTATTAGTTTACAATTGCTACAACTAACAGACATTAAATCCCTCATTACCCCCGGTGCTATCAACCTAAAAAAACATACGCGATCTGCTCACCTCTTTTTTTTTTAAGAGAAAATAAATAATATGTTTATGGCGACTTGCACTTGAGAATTGTGGCAGATGAAGGTTTAAGAGCAAGATAATTAAAGATGTTTAATTGGACAGATAATTGACAATCACAGGCTTTCATTCTGATGGTAAAACTGTCTGATAGACCCATTATGTACTTACCAGCAAGCTGCAGTGATTGTGCGGACAGTAATTGCCGAGATGCACTTGAGCAGCGATCTAGAGCAAACTGTCACTTGGTTTTAGTCTTTATTATGGGAAAATTGATGTAATAAGTCTATACACCTGATGTGTGTGTAATCTAGCATGTCCTGCCCAAATCTTTAATAGCCTCCAGGGAGGAATCTGACTGACAGACTCAATCAATCATATTGACATTTATAATACTATTTACTATCAATACTGTTGAAGATATGCCCATTAGATGGGCCCTTAGACTTATTTTTCTTCATATTATATTGAAATCTCAGTTATTTCCAGTTCATTTTTGGGAGATACAATGCAGAGACCCTGGCACACCAAATTGATTACTTGGTAATCCAAAAAAGGAGACTTGAAAAAATTCTTGATTCATATGCTTTTTCATTTTTATTCAGTAATCCATACATATAAGTTCATAGAGATGCACATGTAACGTTTCAGCGTTAACTCTTTTTTCCTTGAGCTCCCAACTACACAGTGTGCCGGGCCTTCTTCCATCAGTTTTGGGAGATGGCTTAGTCTGGTTTCACACCACGGCACAGTCTGGTGCGGCACTGTCCAGTGTAAACCAGACAGCCCCGGACCGGTTTTTGGCCCCATAGTAGCCTATGGGGCCAGATGGAGCCGGATGGCAGCTATTTGCACTCCGGTTTCCATTCTCTCCAGTGGAACCCGGGAGAAATCGGATTTTTCTAACCGTACACAAAAACGTTGCTTGCAACGTTTTTGTGTCCGGGGAGAAAAATCTCCTCAAAATGCTGTATCCCGGATTCACCCGGATTCTCCCGGATCCGGGGCAATCCAGCGCTCCCTAACATGGGAGCCTATGGGGCCGGATTACCCCAGTCCAGGAGGATCCGGGAACTGGATACCGGCGGCTGCACACCGCTGTTGTTTCAGGACCGCGGCTAGCTCCCCGCGGTCCTGATTCATTAGCAGCTGCAGCTGCGTCCGGCTGCACACAGGACCAGAGGGCACATTTGGCCCTCTGTTTCTGTGTACTGATCCGGTCCGGGGCTGTCAGGTTCATGCCTGACAGCCCCGGATCGGACCTTACCGTGATGTGAAGCCAACCTTACTTGACTGTAACTTTTTTAAAATTCGTTTTAATTAATTTTACCTACTATTGTTTCCTTACCCTGCTTTTTTTGTTGTTGCAATTTACTAGTCTTTTCTTTTTTTTCTTACATATATTTTACATAATTTTTTCATCTGAATGTTTTTTTTTTTACACTTTAATTTTACTTCATTTACTTATTTATCAATTTTTTATTGTTTTCATTTAATCTATTTTACTTCTTTCATTCTGTCATTGTTTCAGAAAAAATTTTGATTATCCTTTTACCGATTCCCGACATACGTCGTAATATATCTAAATCTAACTGGTCCTGTCATTCACTGACAGCAGGATTTAAGTGTCGAGGCGGGGATCGCGCCATTCCCCTCCGTGATCGGAGCTCCTGCGATAAGATTGTGGTGATCTTCGTGTGTCACCTGATAGGCCGGGTCCTGCAGTGATTCAGGATGCCATCAGGGTTCACTTCCTGTGGATGGTTGGCAAACACAGAAAGTGATCATTTGTGCTATGTCCCGATGTACTGCAGCTCATCAGGACATAGCACAAGGGATCGGACTGTGCAGCACTGTGGAGCTCTATGGGACAGTTTAATAAAGAAAAATAAAAAAAGTTTTAAAAATGTGAAAAAAAACAAAAGTTCAAATTACCTGCTTTTCCTCCATTCCAAATAAAAGTAGTAAGCAAAAAAAATGCACATATTTGGTATCGCTGCACTCAGAAATGCCCGGTCTATCAAAATATATAATCAATTTATCTGATCGGTAAACTGCAGAATGGAAAAGAAAGTCCAAACACCAAAATTATGTTTTTTGGTCTCCACAACATTGGAATAAAATGCAATAATGGGTGATCAAAACAATGTATCTGCACAAAAATGGTATCATTAGAAACATCAGCTCAAGACGCATAAAATTAGTCATCACACAGCCCCGATCCTGAAAAATGAGGATGCTACGGGTCGCAGAACGTGGCACGAAAAGTGCAATTTTTTTTCTCAAACTTCTGCTGACATTTCCCTTAAACCCACTGCAGGGAGATCAATAGCTCTAGCCTCCACTGCTGGGACACCCCCTCTTCCTGGCCCAGGGTCTGCAGCATTGCCCCATTCCTTCTGTTGCCGCCTCCCTGCAGCAGTGACCCTGCCTCCTTTAAGTCCGCCCACTGCTGCTGCCCCCTCAGTAAGCTAAATTCATACTGTAAGATGGAAGCCCATTTTCACATTAAAAATTAACTTTTTTTCCTCTAAATTTCAGGTGTGTCTTATGGTCCGGTGTCTCTTATACTCCACAATATGCAATAGTTATATTTGGTCCTATTGATTTTTGCATTGCATAAAAAAAAAACACTATTAGGGCTAATTGGGAAGACGGCTTACCCTTATGGCCTTATGTACACGGTGACTAAGCAAGACACATAAGGTACCGTCACACGTAGCAATATCGCCGCCATATGGCTGGCAATTTGATGTGAGCGTGCACGTTCCGCACTTTCTTGCACATCGTCGTCGCCCTGTCACACATAGACATCTCGTGTACGATGTTCGGCGATCCTTTGTTCCGGAAATTGCCTGGAGAAAACTGGAAGCAATTTGACATTCCCATGGCACCGCCAAATCGCCGCATCACACACCACCAGTGCATCAGCGATGTGGGCGTAGAGTGGGAGCGTGGCGAGGAGACAGGTGTGCCAGAGTGTTGTACACCGCGCCCCTACCACTCCGATTGGCCAACACAACAGCGTTGCCATTAGTCAGCCTTGTCAGGAAGTCTGCCCACTACATGACGCATGTGTCTTTTCTACTATATCGCGATTCAAATATGGCGCCTTAGCCATGGCCAGCCAATGGGAATGCAGGAGCGACCACCAATCGCGGCGGACGGGGCGCGCCAAACAGAACGCTCAGGCATGCCTCTGGAATTGCTTCCAGATGGCCTGGGCTCTCTTTCTACATCGCTATCGCCCAGTCACACGCCATGAAGCGCAGAAATCGCCTGGTGGAAATCGCCTGATTTCTCAGCTGAGCAGGGCAATCAGGCGACGCACGACCGGCGATTTCTCGCCATAAAATTGCCCTGTTCATGCCGCTATGCACAGGCGAAGTAGTTTCTACCTCGCCGAAATACACAAATTTAAGGCGATACGGAAGCCATATTGCCGCGTGTGACAGTACCTTTAGAGTCAATTTCAATATTACATTTGTGCCTCTTTTTTTGTTTACTCTCATTTGGCATCTTCCTCCTGTTTTTCATTTGTGCCTCTTTATTAAATATGACCTTATTTGAATTCTATTATGTGTACAGTATACGTGTTTTCCCATATTTTTTATTTTTTTAGTTCTCCATTGTGAACGGAGTTTAGGATTTCCATGTATCCATATGTCCTCACCAGATTCACCATTGGTGACCTACTGACCCACCCTGGAATGACTTTATGTATATGATATATTTTGACAAATAGTTTTTGCAAAACCTGAAATCTTTTGCAACAGAAAAGTCATAAAAATGGTTAAAGACAACAAGAAAGACCATTTTTGACTTTGTGCAAAATTCATAAACCGATAGCAACATTTTTGAAGAATATATACTTATACTCACCTAACCGCTCACCTCTCCGGCCCCAATGCTCCTTACCATCACCTGTATGGTCCTTGTGATATCTATCATCACCACCGCTTGAGCTGCTATTCCCGGGAGTCTCACCCTAGGTGAGGACTTCTGGCTCGGATGAGGTCCAGGAGGGCTCTACACAAGTGGAATTCAGCACTTGGTGACAGCGATTGTAAAATATAACGAAGACACAACAGAGGACAGTAAGGCATGTGTAAGTTGTTTTTTTAAGCTTTTGATAACTCGTTGCATTTCCGAAATATGGTGACCAAATGATTATTTTGTTGAATCCATGCCAGAGTGAATGGAGATTTATTTTTAATATTCTAGTAGAATTAAATTCCACTTCATTGTTTACTTAGTATCTCTAGAACATACCATAATGCAGTTTTCCATAGAATTATAGGGAGATCTACTTTTCTATTTTAAATTCATCCAGTGATTTCCATAAAATAACTCAATACCAAGGTTTGCTCTGCCACATCAGTAAATTGGTTACATTGTGTTATCTCTGACCTTAAGGCTGCTCTTGACGGTATCTGTTGTCATAAAGTTTAGTGTATTGAAAAGTTCCTGAATCTCTTGATGACCATCAATTACCTGATTACATACAGCTAAACGTGGAAAGGCCGCTGCAGGCAGGGCACTTTCTAAACCATTGATTGATGTAATTGATGATAGCTCTATCCATAGTTGCTGGCCTGTCAGCTACCAAGGGAAGCTCACATTACTCTCCGTCTCCATCACTAAGTAACAGTTAATGAAAGCAGATGCTCACTGGTTATCTCAGCTGTAAACAAACATTCACCGCCTGATAAAATAACAGCTTCATTAAAGATAGGGCTGCGCTGGGATATGTCTGATTACGGGCAGAGCAAATTCAAACTTTTATTCTATTCAAAATATAAATTGAGCCAATGGTAAAATCAACCCGTTATTTTTCAAATGCAATTGTTTGCTTAAAACTCGAGTTTCATCTGTTTTGGAGAAGACCGGTTGACAATATTGTCATTGATGTCTTGGGATGAGCGAGTATACTCGTTACTATTCGGAGCTCGCTGAATAGTATGGGATTCGGGCTACTTGTTACTCCACGAGTTTCCTTGCAATTACTCGCTAGGACTAACGAGTACAATGTAAGTCAATGGAAATGCAAGTGAATTCTCTGCTGGACCCTATACAGTGGTCTGGGGGCTGAGAAAAAAGCTGAAATGCCCCACATGATTGTTTAAAAGCTGGCGCTATTTTTGTGTCCAGCCAAGAACAACTAGGCAACTGGGGGCTGGAATCCACAGCGCAGGGAGGCCCAAGCTTCCTGCCCCCCCCCCACTACGAATTGCAGTCCGCAGCCATCCCAGAAAATGGTGCGTTCATAGAAGTGCCATCTTCTGGCACTGTATCCAGCTCATCCAGGGCCCTGGTGCAGTGGCTCACTGGGTAATGAAGGGGTTAGGGACAGCTTTGTATTATCAGCTGGCCCTAAGCCCCAAATTCATGGGGTCACGCCAATATTAGACATGACCACCATGAATTTCTAGTAAAGTGCTAAAAAAAACACAACACAGAGAAAAATCTTTTATTCGAAAAAAAACAAAACAACACTTATAGACTCCATCTATATTAAAAAAAAATAATCTTCCGTCCAATGTAGTCCAATCCAATAAGAAAAACAGTCACCGCACCAGGTGATCTCATGGGCTCTATTTATAGTCTTTCCAGCCCGTCCCTGGACGCACGTCCAGTCTAGAGAGTCCTTATCTAGATAATGTCACATGCCAGCAGGAAGGACAGCGCCACAGGCATGGGTAGTGATGAAACAAACTTCTTTATTCCATGGTTGTGCAGCAATGTTTCAACCATCCACACGTGGTCTTTATCAAGCTTGTCCAATGTAGTCAAATCCAGTCTTCTTCTTTAGCTCTTCTACATCTCTGGTAGAGAAACTCTACCAGAGATGTATCTGAGCTGTGCAGCCATGGAAAAGTTCATGTGAGTTCATGCAGTCAAGCATAAACTCACATGAACCCTCTGACAGCACTGCGTGACTACTTCAAATGAACAGCTGATCAGCATCAGCTGATATCTCAGCTGTTCATTTGAAATAACCAGCGGAAAAGCTGGCAGTGAAAAGACTTCACCACTGACTTTCCTGTTTGGTGCTGTGCTCCCTGCTCCTGATGTACGTTCCACGCTCCCTGATGCCTCTTTCCACCTGATCCTAAGTTAGGACCCGGCGGGGAGCGAAGCACCAGGGAGCGGGGAGCACGGCACCGATCGGGAAAGACGGCGGTGAAGTCTGAATGCTTTAATCGCTGTGTTGTAAGGAAAGATGGCCATTCTGTAGGACTGCTTTTGGGGTGATCATAACAACTATTTTCCAGTTTTCCCAAAACATGAATAAATAAACTTCCAAACTTCACAGAAAAAGACTTCACTTTCAAGTTTTTCATTGAAGGTATAACAAAAGGATAAACACAGAAAATTAAATAACAAAATTTATATTTCAAATCAAAATAAAGAAAAAGTTTTGCACTGGATTTAAGGAGTTCCCGGCCGTGACAGACAGATCAAAAGGTAAAAAATGGCTTCAGCCGATATATCTATATTTCTGAAATCAAGTGTTTCTTAAGATTGTCACTGATGGCCCAAAAATGTATGTGTTCATTTTTCATGGGCATAGACAGCGCCGGCGTCAGCACCCAGCACACGTGGGCAAGTGCTGGGGTCAGCTGGACAGCTGGGGTGTTCCACTCGCCATCAGGGACAGGTAGCCCTGATGGCGAGGGGCCCATCAGAGACAGGCAGCTCTGATGGTGAGGGGCCCATAATGGACAGGCAGCTCTGATGGTGAGGGCCCCACAGCTGAGTGTGCGCTACAGCGTGCTACCTGTTCACATGGCTAATTTGCATGCAATGTCCTTCAGTGTTCAGTGGAGCTAAACTTGCACATGGAAGTGGGCGGAGGGGAGAAGCAGTATGAAAAAGGGGCCACAAAGGGGAAGAAGTAGTATAAATTGGGGGGCACATGGGGCAGAAGCCGTTTGAATCAGGGGGGGCACATGGGGAGAAGCAGTATGAAAAAGGGCCATTGAAGGGGAGAAGCAATATGAATCAGGGGAGCCACATGGAGGGAAAAGCAGTAGGAAACAAAAGGGGCCGAATATTGAGAGAGCAGTATGATACAGGGGGGCCGCATGGAGAGAGAAATAATATGAAGTGGGGGGCACTTGGGGTCTACATATATATTACCTGGAGGATGTGCTAGGATATATATTATTAGAAAGCTGTGCTATATATATTATTAGGAGGATGTGCTGGCCTGTATACCATATATACTCGAGTATAAGCCAACCCGAGTATAAGCCAAGGCCCCTAATTTTACCCTCCAAAACTAGGGAAATGTATTGACTCGAGTATAAGCCTAGGGTGAGAAATGAAGCAGACTCTAATCATGGTAAATGGCCCTCCATTACTGGTATATAGTCCCCCATTACTGGTATATAGTCCTCCATCATTGGTATATTAGCTCCCCCATCACTGGTATATTGCACCCTCTTCACTGGTATACAACCCCCCCATCAGTGGTATACAGGCCCCCATCAGTGGTATACAGGCCCCCCCATCAGTGGTATACAGGCCCACATAGTGGTATACAGGCCCACATTAGTGGTATACAGGCCCCAATAGTGGTATACAGGCCCCCATTAGAGGTATACAGGCCCCATTAGTGGTATATACAGGCCCCCATTAGTGGTATATAGGCCCCATTAGTGGTATACAGGCCACTTCACAGGTTACAGCTCCCCATGCTGCCGCGCACCTTAAAATAATAAAGCATTCATTCTCACCCTCCGTCGCTCTGTCACAGCTGCATCCTCCGGTCCCTGCTTCTTCCTGCTTTCGTCGGCTTCTATTGCTATGACCGCTGCAACAGCGATGACGTCATCGCTGCTGCGCCGGTCAGATGACGCCGGCGAAAGCAGGAAGAAGCAGGGACCGGAGGATGCAGCGCTGACAGAGCGACATAGAGTGAGAATGAATGCTTTATTAGTTTAAGGTGTGCGGCAGCATGGGGGGCTGTAACCGGTGATGGGGGGGGCACATACACAGTGTAATGTAATATGCATCGCTCCCCCTGCCGCTGATGGACAGGGGGATGCAGTGCATATTGCATTGCACTAATGAGTGGCCCCACGTGACCGGCCAGTCACTGTACAGCCTCCCCCGCCTCCTCCAGCCCCCGGACACCACCCCCCACACTCAGCCAGTACCACTGACTCGAGTATAAGCCGAGGGGGGCACTTTCAGCACAATTTGTGTGCTGAATAACTCGTGTATATATGGTATATTATCTGGAATATGTGCCATGCTATATATATTATTTGAACGCTGTGCTCAGTTGTATATGTTATTTGGAGGCTGTGCTGGGCTGTATATATTAGGCTCTGCTATATATGTTATTTGCAGGCTGTGCTAAGCTATATATATCATTTGGAGGCTGTGAGGGCTATATATATTATTTTGAGGATGTGCCAGGCTATATATATATTATTTGGAGGCTTCGGCTGGACTAGCACACCTTCCAAATAATATATACAGCCAAGAAGCAGCCTTCATAGAATATATACAGCCCTGCACAGCCTCAATATTATATATAGCCCACCCTGGAGCCTCTATATTATACAGTTGTGGCCAAAAGTATTGACACCCCGGCAATTCTGTCAGATAATACTCAGTTTCTTCCTGAAAATGATTGCAATCACAAATTCTTTGGTATTATTATCTTCATTTAATTTGTCTTCAATAAAAAAACACAAAAGAGAATTGTCCTAAAGCCAAATTGGATATAATTCTACACCAAACATAAAAAGGGGGTGGACAAAAGTATTGGCACTGTTAGAAAAATCATGTGATGCTTCTCTAATTTGTGTAACTAACAACACCTTTAACTTACCTGTGGCACCTAACAGGTGTTGGCAATAACTAAATCACACTTGCAGCCAGTTGACATGGATTAAAGTTGACTCAACCTCTGTTCTGTGTCCTTGTGTGTACGACATTGAGCATGGAGAAAAGAAAGAAGACCAAAGAACTGTCTGAGGACTTGAGAAACCAAATGGTGAGGAAGCATAAGCAATCTCAAGGCTACAAGTCCATCTCCAAAGACCTGAATGTTCCTGTGTCTACCATGCGCAGTGTCATCAAGTACTTTAAATCCATGGCACTGTGGCTAACCTCCCTAGATGTGGATGGAAAAGAAAAATTGACGAGAGATTTCAACGCAAGATTGTGCGGATGATGGATAAAGAACCTCGACAAACATTCAAACAAGTTCAAGCTGCCCTGCAGTCCGAGTGTGCAACAGTGTCAACCCGTACTATCCATCGGTGTCTGAATGAAAAGGGACTGTATGGTAGGCTAACCAGGAAGACCCCAATTCTTACCCCGAGACATAAAAAAGCCAGGCTGGAGTTTGCCAAAACTTACCTGAGAAAGCCTACAACGTTTTGGAAGAATGTTCTCTGGTCAGATGAGACAAAAGTAGAGCTTTATGGGCAAAGGCATCAACATAGAGTTTACAGGAAAAAAAGAGGCATTCAAAGAAAAGAACACGGTCCCTACAGTCAAACATGGCGGAGGTTCCCTGATGCTTTGGGGTTGCTTTGCTGCCTCTGACCCATTTTTGGAGTTTTGTGTGAAAATGAACAATGTTTTGCTTTTTGCTTCATTCTTTTTTGTTTTTCTTCATTGAAGACAAATTAAATGAAGATAATAATACCAAAGAATTTGTGATTGCAATCATTTTCAGGAAGAAACTGAGTATTATCTGACAGAATTGCAGGGGTGTCAATACTTTTGGCCACAACTGTATATACACAGGCATGTCATAACCTTCTAAAATCATGTAAAACACAGCAAGGGGACTCCAAGAATCTCCATTTTTTCCAAAAATTTGGATACAGACACCACTTAAGTGGTATCAATTGCCCCAGAGTTGCAAGCGTAAAATGCTTGGTGAGGTGACTTTCATGCAGCACATTCCAAAATCCACAAGCCTTTAGTCTTCCCATGTTATCTGTAAGATTTGTCACCAAAATCTAAGTAGAGGCCAAAAATTCAGTAGTTTCAGTACTTCGTGCATGAACCGTCACATGGATATGAAGCAAAAGTCGCATTGAGAAGCTCACTGTGCTACAATGCGGCCTAGCGGGCCAGGCCAACCACCATCTGCCCCATCAAGTGCATCCGCTGCCTCTTCATTCTCTGTGACTGTGGGGACAGCAGCCAGCCTTCGGTCCCTCAGATTTGGACAAATAAAAGACCATTTCCTCCTAGCCATGACGAAACTAAGAGGTTGAATTTCACCATCTGCAAGCTGTTGGCTGCAGAAATGCTGCCTTTCCTCCTGGTGGACACAGAGAATTTTCGAAACCTTATGTCCGTCGCAGTGCCCCAGTACCAGATGCCCAGTTGCCACTACTTCTCAAAGAAAGCTGTGCCTGCACTACACCAGCATGTCGCACACAACATCACTGCTTCCTTGAGAAACTCTGTGTGTGACAGGGTGCATTTCACCACAGACACTTGGACGAGTAAGCATGGCCAGGGGCGTTACATGTCGGTGGCTGGGCACTGGGTAACTATGGTGACAGCAGGAGAAGGGGCTGCTGTCCAAGTCTTGCCGTCCCCACGATTTGTGCGTCAATCCTCTGTATGTAGAAGTTCCTCCACTGCTTTTGCCTCCTCAATCTCGTCTCAGTCCTCCACCTGCACCCAAAGCCTGTCTGGTAATGCCACCTGCGTTCTAAACTGCGCAGAAGGAATCCTGCACACCTCCTTACTATGCTGGGAGCAGGGCTCAACGGCATCAGGCGGTGTTTACGTTGAAATGTCTGGGAAATGTGAGTCACACAGCTGAGGAGTTGTGGTCAGCTGTGGAGACCGAGTTTCATCAATAATTGTCTCCACTGAACCTGCAGCCAGGGAAGGCCGTGTGCGACAATGCTGCAATGCGGGGTGTGGCCCTTCGCCGGGGCAATGTGACACATGTGCCTTGTATGGCTTATGTCTTGAACCTGGTTGTTTAGCAATTTTTAACACACTAACCCGGCCTAGATGGGCTTCTGCAGAGGGCACGGTCACTGTGTGCTCACTTCTGCCATTCGCATCCCGCAGCTCAAAGACTTGCATCTCTACAGAAGTCGCTCGGCCTGCCAGTCCACCGGTTGAAATGCGATGTGTCGACATGATGGAATTCAACTCTGCATATGTTGCAGCAACTGTGGCAGCACCGACGAGCCCTGGTGCAATACTTTATGACATATAACGTGGGCCAACGAAATCCAGAGGTGGGGCAAATCACGCTGCTGGAGTGGTCTCAGATCAAGGACCTATCCACCCTTCTGCACAGTTTTGATGATGCCATTATCAGCATGACTATTCTGGTCATTTACATGCTGCAGCACACTTTAAACAGTATTCGGAGTCAGGTGGTGGGACAAGAGGAGGGGAGGAAGTACAGGAGGAGTTGTATGCAGAAGGGATAACAAGATCTCCAAGGTCCAGACGCTCGGCAGCACCAAGGTGGCAGGAATGGGAGGGTGGGGGAGAGGGATTAACGAGGGTGCATGGTAGCAGCCAAACTGTTGAGGAAGGTGCAGGAGCCGAGAAACAAATGGAGGATGAACTGGTGATGGCCATGGAAGACTCATCAGATGAGAGAGACCTTGATCCCATTTCTGTTGTGCGAGGTTGGGGGGAGAGGGCAGAGGAAGGATTCATGATTCTTACCTCGCCGCCACCAATACAACAAGGACTTGGGCCTCCTGGATGCGCAAGACACATGAGTGCCTTCTTGCTGCACTACCTGCAACATGAGGCAAGCTTATAGTGTGAGGGGACCACCAGAGACACAAACACCTAGTAAGAGAGGAAGGAACACCAACCAAGGCTTGACTGCACTGACCTGGTTGTGGAGACAATGCTGAATCGGAGGTTGACAAGGGAAGTACTCAGCAGTCATACTGAAACTACTAAGTAATAGTAACAGAACTCCAGCTGTGGAGTATGAAACTTTCTTTGGCGGCGACCCCCAGCCGCAGAGGCCACATGAGACACCGGGGTGCTGATGACCTAATTAACATCTGCCAAGTTCCGAACTGACTCCTCCATCCTGCTGTCCTGGGGACCGCACTCCACCTGCGGGGAGCGGGAACCATCCAAGCTGCCGGTCACCGACCCTAGAGGTTCTGAAGCAGCGGCGGAAGCCCTGGCCGTATACCGCACGTGGCGTCACAAATATCCATTTCCCTAGTCATCCCCCATCATCTACCCCTGTTTATTAAAAATGACACCGCCAGGGTCACGGGACCAAGTCTTGGCCCCTGTCTGTCCCTGTGAAAAGAACCGTAAAGTGAAGAACAACTGCTGCCCGGTTCCCGAGTACCCCTTGGCCCTGGAGTGGGCGTGTCAGCCTACCATCACGAACAGGATGCAAACAGCCTAGTAACACTGGATCTCGTGCACCTTAAAGAACTGCTAAAAGACTGTGTAAGAACTAGCTTGCAAAAATGGGAGAAAAGAAGAAGCGCCACGTGTAGGTAGGGGCATGTCTAGGCCCTCATCAGGGGAAGGACCTTAGAAATGGCGCAAAAGAGCCGGCCCACCCCAAGTACTAAAGAAAAGCCAAGGGGGCCTGCTATCGTGTGTTGCTGACCCCACCTAGAGGAGTGAGAAAGGGACAGAATGGTGTGGTCTCAAAAACGAGAATGAAGGAGAATCGCATGGTGCAAGGAGGAAAGAGGCATGGCGAGCAGCGGTTCAGACACTCTGGTTGGCAGACAAGAAGGCCTGAGAGCTCCCAATGCTACTGGGGAGGCTATAGACTGGGTAAAGTTTACCAGTTCTGACGACTTTAAGGAGGCGATGAAAGCGCTAAGCCAATTGCTAAACAGTGTGCAGGTGTGGGTTGTTAACGCCTGTAAGCGGTCCCAGCTACAAAAAGTGGCACAACAAGTGCCGGTGCCGGAGCCTCCCGAACCACCAGAAGCAGCACAAGTGAAAGAACCACCAAGCCAGAGCCGGCCAGTGACACGAGATCCGACAGAGGATCCACCAGCTGCCACACCAGACCTGCCTGAACCAGGGCTGCAGTCAGAGGGTGAAGCTGCTGATCAGGAGAGCAGTGAGAGCCCAGCAGAGACCCGGAGGTTAAGAGTGGGAGGGCACATTGGACATCCTATGAAAGCCTAACAGGAGGGTATCTGATTGCGGCCCAGGTGGAGAGCTGGGTCAAGAGCAGGCATGCTGGTGACTACTGGGCGCAAAGACAAGCCGTTGAGGAGGAAGAGTGACGACAGCGCGAAATACCAGCAGCAGCAAGAAGAGGCTAACTTGGAAGAAAAGGCATACGTGAGAAAGACTCTAGTATCAAACCCGGCGGAACGGCGCCGTGGAGTAGTCGTGGACTTTCACCTTCGAGACGGCTGGGGGTTCATAAAGGAGTACGGTTTGGAGCAAGAGGTTTTTGTTAGCAGAAAGGACGTCAAGTCATATCTCCTGAAGGGACACCCCTGTCGGGACCTCCGCCGTGGAGAGGAGGTGGGCTACACCCGGTGCATGGGACATGAGGCTGGTACGTGTTGCGGGTTTTCAAGATCCTGCAGCCTCGACCCCCATACGCAGAGCTGGGTGATCTTTGGAATTGGGAGGACAGTTTGCGGGCAAGCGGCCCTTACCCATAAAGTAAGACCCAAAAAGTCAGTGTAAATAGTAGTTTGAATGTTGAATCGTGTAAATATTGTATGCAACTGGTTAGTTAGGTACTGGGAACTGTAAAGATGTAAAAATGTAAAAGTGTACATATCGTTGACGCGCTATGATCAACGTATAGTCGGGCGGAGGACTGTGACAAAAGAACTGTTTCTGAGCCCCAGTAGGGAATACTGCTCACGAGACTGTGTACATTGAGTTTTATTTTTATGAGCACCTTTTTCATGACTTTGTTTTACGAACATTTTATTTTTTATTTTACCTCAAAGAACTGGACTGTGTTTTTGCAATGTTCAAGTATAAGTGCCTCCCGAAAAGGGAAGAAAACATGAGTAATGTTATTGTTATTGTTGTTATTTAAACAGAAATTTTTTTTGTGAGTATCTGTGTACTGGGTTGCTCGGGGACGAGCTAACTTTTGCCAAGGGGAAATGTGGTGCCCCACCGGGTAGGCCACCACCGGCCCTGGAGTGGGCATGTCATTTAGCTATGAGAGTTTCTTAGCAGCGGGGATCTATATAAAGTTCTCTTTATAAAATGCAGCTTTTCTGTACTTTACCAGTCGTAATCAGTAGAGGACAAGAGTGAACAGGTGTTTTCATATCTCCTAAACACACAGCGCTCACATCATCACAATTGTGTCCTCACACCTGCGTCTCCAGCAGCTACACTCAATTGAATGAAAAATTCTAACTGGTTGCTAAGCAACCTTTGACCATATAAGGAAACTGTAGTTCAGAGAAAGGCCAGCAGAGGGCAGTGTGGCATTAAACAGGCTACAACTCTCAGAGCTTAAGTGCAGGAGTTACAATACACAACATTATAAAACATCACACAGCATAATCTGGGTCACTAGGGATGAGCGAGTCCGAAAAGACTCGGAATCGCAAGACCCCAACGAGTCCGAGTCAAGGACTCGGGACTCGTTGCGAGTCCAGCGAGTCCAATGTTAATGAATAGGGACCCGAGTAATAGCGAATAATGACATTTACAACTCGCTGATGTGTCTCTGAAAGTGTGCGAGTCCAAACTCGCTGGTTTTTCTCTTATTTTGAGGCTTGTAGCCGATGCTGCGAGGGAAGGGATTCTCCAGCACACACTATGGTTTAAGGAAACAGGAAGCGAGTCGCGCTGACAGGGGCACACACAGAGCGATCCGTTCATCAGTGCAATCATGGCAGCAGGACGTGGCACGGTGAACACGCTGCGTCTTATTGCACTTGTGGAGGCTCGTCCATTTCTATGGCTCCCTACAGATCCTGAGTATGGGGATACGACCCTTATTAATACAGCCTGGAGAGAGATCGCCCAAGAGATGTTCCCTGCGTTCCATCGGAGTGACCATGAGGAACAGAGCAATCTAAGTAAGTTAAATGAGTTCACACGTTATATATTGCATTTACTGTATATATACTCGTGTATAAGCCGACCCGTGTATAAGCCGACCCCCCTATTTTTGCCCCGAAAAACTATGAAAACATATTCACCGCCATCCTGGTATACAGCGGCTATCACTGGTAGACAGCCCCCCAGCAGAGTATACACCTCCCCCTGCAGAGTATACAGGCCCCCAGCTGGGTATACATGCCCCCATATTGTCGTATACAGGCAGGGGCGGACTGGCCCAGGTGCCACGGGTCATGCGGCTGCAGGAGCATGAATAATCCGCATGTCCCTGAAGCAGCAGGCGGAAACGGAAGCTCCTGGCCGCGCGATGACGTCATCAGCACGCGGCTGCGTCCGGGAGTGAGCGTCTGTGAGTGGCGTGCGGCTGCGACTGTTAGCGAGCGGCTGTGAGGAGCGCGAGGCTGCGGCTGGGAGCGAGCCATAGGATAATGCGGGAGCTGCGGTGACTGTGAGGCGGCCGCCAGTCATCACCCCCCCCCACCCCCCGTCCTCACCTGTGTCGGGCCAGTGAGGGAGGGTTGCGACCCAAACTGTAGGGTGCCAGTCAGTCCCTGTATACAGGGCCCTCAGTGTGTGTACAGGCCCCCCCAGCAGTGGGTATACAGGGCCCCCAGCAGTGGGTAGACAGTGGCCCAGTGGGTTTACAGGGCCCCCAGCAGTGGGAATACAGGGCCCCCATAGCAGGGTATACAGGACCCTGAATGTGTTATCATGCTCCACCGCATAGTTGCCTATATTTGGATGGGGTCACAACAGTACAATGAGTTTAATGTCTTATCCTCCTGGCTCTTTCGGCCAAGGGGTTGGGTGTATATAAATACCACTAATGACCAGAGTCTGGTGCCCGCACTATTACATTCTCTATGCGTTGACATGTGTCCTGCCTCATTTGTGATTGTGGCCACGTGAGCTCAATGTCCGTAATGCTGTTGATGATGTTCCACACTGTCGTGTCACTGTGCCTTGTATACACATTACACACACAAAATGAATAAAATGTTATTGTTGATTTGTACACATACTTTTGTTTTTTCAAATATTACACATCTCTAAAGCCGGTTTCAAATCATTTCACAGTTGACCATCTTAAAAAACGGTGGAGGAGCTGCCGGGACCAGCATAAGAAGCAGTACCGGCAGTACTCAGAGAGACAACCGGGAGCCGCTCCATTGCTCAACCACTACCACTTTTATGACCGGCTGTCCTTCCTTCACCCGGTGGCCGCTATGCCAAGGTATGTATCTGCAGCACTGTTGTGTACATTTAGTATTATTTATAAATATATACATTAGTTTCCATTTTGGCTCTGTGGGTAGCAGAGTATACAGGCGGGTCTGAGGTAGCAGAGTATACAGGCGGGTCTGTGGGTAGCAGAGTATACAGGCGGGTCTGAGGTAGCAGAGTATAAAGACGGCTCTGTGGGTAGCAGAGTATACAGGCGGGTCTGTGGGTAGCAGAGTATACAGGCGGGTCTGTGGGTAGCAGAGTATACAGGCGGGTCTGTGGGTAGCAGAGTATACAGGCGGGTCTGTGGGGAGCAGAGTATACAGGCGGGTCTGAGGTAGCAGAGTATACAGGCGGGTCTGTGGGTAGCAGAGTATACAGGTGGGTCTGTGGGTAGCAGAGTATACAGGCGGGTCTGTGGGTAGCAGAGTATACAGGCGGGTCTGTGGGTAGCAGAGTATAAAGACGGCTCTGTGGGTAGCAGAGTATACAGGCGGGTCTGTGGGTAGCAGAGTATACAGGCGGGTCTGTGGGTAGCAGAGTATACACGTGGCTCTGTGGGTAGCAGAGTATACAGGCGGGTCTGAGGTAGCAGAGTATAAAGACGGCTCTGTGGGTAGCAGAGTATACAGGCGGGTCTGTGGGTAGCAGAGTATACAGGCGGGTCTGTGGGTAGCAGAGTATACAGGTGGGTCTGTGGGTAGCAGAGTATACAGGCGGGTCTGTGGGTAGCAGAGTATACAGGCGGCTCAGTGGGTAGCAGAGTATATAGGTGATGAGAATAGGGTTAATAGATGGTGCTACAGTGTTGGGGCGTGCTAGAGGGAGCAGAGATCCGATTACTGCCATCATTTCTGACCTTATTAAAGATAGCGGCCGCAGCTAAATGACATCATGGCAAAGGTAAACATGGGGTGTGGTTAGCTGCAGGAGGTTAGTGAGAGGTGTGGGTTGTTTGGCAGAGGGCGTGGTGTGGGCGTGGTGAGCGCGGCTCCAGCGTCAGATACGCTGCGAGCGCGGAACCGCGGCACATCTCCAGGAGCAGAGGACGTGTCCGGTACGTCCGTAGCCCCCGGCCTCCCCGTTGTCCGCACACACAGCCCCGCTGTGACCTCTGCAGTGTCACAGGCCCCGGCGGGCGTCTGTCATCTCCTCCTGACACTGACCTCCTCCTGATTTGATTGTCTGTGTTGTCCCCCCCCGCTGTCAGCATCAGTGATCTGCTAAGACCTGTGGGTGCACAGACGGGGGAAGTACAAATGCCAGCATGCCGGGGCGGATTGGGCGCTGTGAGGGGCGCAGGTCTTGCTGTGAGCGGAGGGCACGAGGCCGCTAGAGAAAACGCTATAGCGGCTGTGTGAGTTAAGCGTCTGCGGCTCGCGAAGGCGCATACGCGTCTCCGCTCGCAGTGACGCTAAGGAGTTTGGGATTAGGCTACAGTGCCGGAATTTCAAACTCCCGATTATATAAATAGATTATATATATATATATTGTATACCTTTCAACCCCTTCCCTGCTTTATATAGATGATATAAGCTAAAAGTTTTGTGAATTAAGTATGTCAAGTAAAAAGTGAAGTCAGGGGGCCTTTTTTTTTTTCATGTGAACCATTGGTGTTATTGATCGTCTAGATTAGATGGGATGGGGGGGGGGTGGGTGTTAATCAGGGGGTGAAAAATTATGTATTAGTATGGAATTAGCAAAGAAAGTCACGTATTCCTTTATGTTATGTACAGTTGGTTATTCTTTCATAATAATAACAAATATCTGATTAATAATACACAGATACACAGAGTCTAAAAAGCGTGCAACTTAATGTTTGACCTATGTTTTTGTTTCCAAATGCAATGCATTCACCAAATTTTTTTTTACTTTACCCACAGAGAAGCTTACTACAGAGGGCGGCGTGCTGTGAACCCTCCACCGCCAAACAGAAGGCGGCGTGGAGAACACCCACCACCACCACCACGGCCGGCGCCACCACCACCGCCGCCGCCACCAGCACCACCAACACCACCACCACCGCCGCCACCAGCACCAGCACCACCACCACCGCCGCCACCAGCAGCAGCAACACCACCACCGCCGCCAGCAGCACCAGCACCACCACCACCGCCGCCACCAGCAGCAGCAACACCACCACCGCCGCCACCAGAACCAACACCACCACCGCCGCCACCAGCACCAACACCACCACCACCGCCGCCACCAGCACCAACCCCAGCTTTGGGGCATGTCCGCCCGCCAGAGGAGGTTGTTGCAGGGCCAGAAAATCGAGCACAAAGTAATGCTGACTTTGCCCGCAGTCTCCTACCGTTCTTGGATGACATCCCATTCGAGAGACGACTGCGGGCATGGTCAGCAATACATATTGTCATCGATGCATGTCGCCCTCCAAACCACCCTGCCCAGGTCTTTTCATATTTGGAGGGGTGGCAGCAATCTGGTGCAAACATTCTGGACAGGCACACACCACGGCGGGACAGCTATGTGGCGACCCAGAGGCCGTACCAACCTTTCTGGCCAACCCACATGGACCTTCCAACCCAACGCCATTTTGAGAGACCGGCCCAGGTGACCCAACCTACAGGGTTAGAAGCAGTGGGGGAGGCTATCCATGGGGCCCTGGACATCCTCCATGACCAGGGTGATGGTGGCGGGGTAGAGGCTACCCCACACAATGTTCCCACCTACCACCAGATGTAGGTTTTTTTTTTAATGTAAATAGTGCATGTTTGCACTTTTGACATGTTTATTGTTTATATGTTTATTTCTCATTTTTTTCCTTGCTTTTCGAAAGCAAAAAAAAAAAAAAAAAATATGACATCTTTGCCATTAAGGCATAATAATACAGGTTTTCAAAACAAATGCTTTGTGTCTGTCTTTTTTCAGGGAATGGATGTGTAGGTTGTTTTGTGGGTGGCCTTAAAGTCATCATCATTAGCAAGTACTTTACGGCCTGCATGGCGCATGAGGGCACCTTGGTTAGTACGTGTAAAATCATTACTGCACATACCAATGTTGCTAACAAAGAAATAGTGCCTGTGTTTGGGGGGGGTTACTTAATGACTCAGTATGTCAACAACACTAGGAACACAGATGCGAGAGGCTGGGACGTCTACTTGCAACACACAACGTCTATGCGTTATCTCCGTAGCGTACAGTGGGACCCTTCGCCAGGCTACAGCAGGATCATAGTACAAGCAACGTCTTCGATGCAGGCATAGGCTTGTTGCCTCAAACAATTAGCCCAAGGGGTTGTTTGGAAAATTGGGTATAAATGCAGGCCTACCGGCCATGATAAGCTTGTTAGCCTGGGTGGCTCCAAAATTTTGCCCAAGGGGCTGTTTGGCATTTTGAGTATAAATGCAGGCCAAATGGCCATGATAAGCTTCTTAGGCTGGGTGCCTCAAAAAATTAGCCCAATGGGCTTGATCAACTCTTTTTAGATATAGAAGAGGGAGCGTGGCCCATACTATAGTCTTGCTTGTCTTGAGAGCATCGGAGAAGCAACATATTCGATGCAGGTATAGGCTTGTTGCCTCAAAAAATTTACCCAAGGGGCTCTTTGGAAAATTGGGTATAAATGCATGCCTACCGGCCATGATAACCTTCTTAGCCTGGGTGGCTCCATAAATAAGCCCAAGGGGCTGTTTGGCATTTTGAGTGTAAATGCAGGCCTAAGGGCCATGATAAGCTTGTTAGCCTGGGTGGCTCCAAAAATTAGCCCAAGGGGCTGTTTTGCATTTTGAGTATAAATGCAGGCCTAAGGGCCATGATAAGCTTGTTAGCCTGGGTGGCTCCATAAATTAGCCCAAGGGGCTGTTTTGCATTTTGAGTGTAAATGCAGGCCTAAGGGCCATGATAAACTTGTTAGCCTGGGTGGCTCCAAAAATTAGCCCAAGGGGCTGTTTGGCATTTTGAGTGTAAATGCAGGCCTAAGGGCCATGATAAGCTTGTTAGCCTGGGTGGCTCCAAAAATTAGCCCAAGGGGCTGTTTTGCATTTTGGGTATAAATGCAGGCCTAAGGGCCATGATAAACTTGTTAGCCTGGGTGGCTCCAAAAATTAGCCCAAGGGGCTGTTTGGCATTTTGAGTGTAAATGCAGGCCTAAGGGCCATGATAAACTTGTTAGCCTGGGTGGCTCCAAAAATTAGCCCAAGGGGCTGTTTTGCATTTTGAGTATAAATGCAGGCCTAAGGGCCATGATAAACTTGTTAGCCTGGGTGGCTCCAAAAATTAGCCCAAGGGGCTGTTTGGCATTTTGAGTGTAAATGCAGGCCTAAGGGCCATGATAAACTTGTTAGCCTGGGTGGCTCCAAAAATTAGCCCAAGGGGCTGTTTTGCATTTTGGGTATAAATGCAGGCCTAAGGGCCATGATAAACTTGTTAGCCTGGGTGGCTCCAAAAATTAGCCCAAGGGGCTGTTTGGCATTTTGAGTGTAAATGCAGGCCTAAGGGCCATGATAAACTTGTTAGCCTGGGTGGCTCCAAAAATTAGCCCAAGGGGCTGTTTTGCATTTTGGGTATAAATGCAGGCCTAAGGGCCATGATAAACTTGTTAGCCTGGGTGGCTCCAAAAATTAGCCCAAGGGGCTTTTAAATGTTTGGTAACAGAAAATAAAGTTTGATTCTTGGTCAAAAGGTGTTGTGATGGTTAATGAAACCGAAGTTAAGGTATAGTGTTGGTTTAAGATGAAGCAGCCTCATTAACAGGTTGCAGGAACATGGTTACACTAATCGTTACTTGTCTTGTACATACTGCTTGTACCAAAAAGACACAATATAATACAATGATTAATTATATCATATTGATGTTGAACGTGGCACTTCAGCTCTGAGTACTGTCGTCTTCAGGGCTCAAGAAGTCTTGTGAAATCCAGTTCCTATTAAACTTAATTAGAGTAAGCCTGTCTGCATTCTCGGGAGTAAGACGTGTCCTGGTATCAGTTATGATACCCCCAGCGGCACTGAAAACCCGCTCTGATGTCACACTAGCTGCAGGGCATGCCAGCACCTCCAAGGCATACAACGAGAGCTCTGTCCAAGTGTGGAGCTTGGAGACCCAGTAATTAAACGGGACTGCGGCATCAGTCAGGAAGCAGGTACTGTCACTTAAGTATTCTTGTACCATGTTGGTAAGTTTCTGTCTCCGAGAGATGGTTACTGGAGCAACATGGCGCTGCAGGTTCGATGGCTTATTGAACATAGCCCACTTTGCGGACATCTTTCCAGCATCTCTTCTGGACAGCGTGGATGATTGTGCCCCGACCAAAGGCTGCTGTTGCACAGAGTTGCTAACCATGGGCAGAGTGTTGTCTGACGGTGATATTCGAAGCATATTATCCACAAGAACCCTCTTGAAATAGTCAATTGTCAAGCCACGTGGTGACTGAAACAGCAGTGAGGTGAATTTATCTTTATAACGTGGGTCCAGAAAGGTGGCCAACCAGTAGAGGTCGTTGTGCAATATGTTAATCACTCGTGGGTCTTCTAGCAGACAAGTCAACATGAAGTCAGCCATGTGTCCTAAGCTGCATAGAGTCATGTCTTCAGTGTCCTCAGAACGATGTTCAATACCCATTGTATCCGCAAAGTCTGTCTCCGCCTCCTCCTCTCCAGGCCACCCATGGTGGACAGACACAAAGCTGGGGTTCTGAGTACCATCTGGGTTGACATCGGCACCAACAAAAAATGAATCCTCTTCATCGTCTTGCTCCTGTTCCTCCTCAGGAGCCATTGTTGCCTGGTCATACTGGCTTTGCTGGCTAGGTACTGCGCTGTTTAAATCTGGCTCCATAGCCATCTGCTGGGCTCTCAATGCTTCATTTTTCTGATTAATGAGGGACTCTTTCAGCAGACACAGCATGGGTATAGTGACACTGATGATGGACTGATCACCGCTCACCAGTTTTGTGCAGTAGTCAAAATTATCAAGAACCTCAGATGTGTCAGCGATCCACACCCACTCCATTGTACTAATATGTCGTGGCTGACTGCCGGTCTGACGGGCATGTTGCAACTGATACTCGGATATTGCCCTCTGCTGCTCATTGATCCTCGATAACATATGGAATGTAGAGTTCCATCGTGTCGGCATGTCACAAATGAGTCTGTGGTTGGGCAAATTCAATTGCTTTTGAAGCAATGAAAGTTTTCCAACCGCTGTTGACGAATGACGAAAATGTGCACAAAGTCGACGCACCTTCTCCAGTAGGTCACATAGCTCTGGGTATGTACGCAGGAATTTCTGCACTACCAGATTCAGCACGTGAGCCATGCAAGGCACGTGCACAAGGTTTCCGAGCTTTAGTGCAGCCACTAGGTTACGACCATTGTCGCTCACCACGAGACCGGTCTGCAGTTGGAGTGGGGATAGCCACTCATCTGTCTGTTCCTTCAGACCTTTCAACAGCTCTACTGCAGTGTGCGGTGTGTGACCTAAACAGATCAGCTTCAGCAGAGCCTGTTGGCGTCTTGCTGAAGCACTGCAGCAAACCTCCCAACTTGGCCGTGATGTTGAGGGCAATTGAGGATTGGTCGAGGAAGCGGAAGATGGGGTAGTGGACATATAGGATGATGCAGAGACCCTGAATGAGGTTGTGCCAGCTATCCGTGGCGTGGGTAGGATGTTTGATGTAACACTAACATCGTTTGGCACACTCTCCACAACGTTGATCCAATGCGCGGTGAGCGAGATGTACCGGCCCTGTCCTGAACTGCTTGTCCACGTGTCCGTAGTAAGGTGTACTTTCCCGGTTACAGCGTTGGTGAGGGCACGCTTGAGGTTGTTAATGACATGCTCATGTAACGCGGGGACGGCACAACGTGAAAAGTAGTGGCGGCTTGGAACCGAGTAGCGTGGTACTGCCACAGCCAAAAGCTCACGGAAAGAGTCTGTACCCACAAGCCTAAACGGCAACATCTCGACTGCTAACAACTTAGCTATCTGGGCATTTATTTTTTTGGCTAATGGGTGGGAAGAGTGGTATTTCTGCTTCCTTTCGTACAGCTGTGTCACTGATAACTGTAACGATGTTGCTGACCGACAACTGTCTGCACTCGTGTTCAGTCTCTCTGCAACCGCTGCTTGTGATGAGTACATATGAGCTGGACCAGCTTCAGCAACACTTGATTGTGACGGACGTATCTGAGTTACCGTCGCAGTCTTTGGGTCAGATGACACTGTTGTGGAAGGCTGCACTTTTGACCACTGAATAGGGTGCTGACCAGCCATGTGCTTCCGCATACTGCTGGTGCTCTGGTTTCCTTTCCCGTGGCCTCTGCTGAGCCTTGCATGGCAGATGGTACAGATGACCACATTTTCTTGAGAAGGCCCATCTTTAAAAAATTTCCACACAGTGGCTGACCGACCTCTAGGCTTGACTGTACTCCCTGAGGGATTACTGAGGCCCACATTTGAGACATTTTGTCCAACAGTTGACAAATTTTGAGCCACAGTGGACACATTTTGGGCAACAGTGGTGACTCTTTCAGTTCTGGTGGGAGGAGTCGGCCTTGCTGCCTTTGTTGGTGGGACATACACACTTTCTTCCTCCGTGCTGCTCTGCTGGCTCTGCATCGCAACATTCCACGTGGGATCAGTTGTCTCATCATCAACCCCTTCCTCTTCTAAATCTTCCCGATAACAAGATAGATTTTGCTCCCCAGATGACAAGTGTGTCACTGTCTCATCATCATCATCCTCCAACTCCTGAGACGGTCTAAGACTTTGCTGAAAGACACGTTCATGTGGCCGGGGTGTCTCTAAAACTTGTCCATGAGTGGACAATTCTTCATCAAGTATCTCATCTACTACGGAGTCTGGCAAACCGGATTCATGTAAAGGATTATATGTACCAAATAAGTCATCTGAGTGACCCATGTCTGTGTCAACATTTTCATGGGGCTGCTGTTGGTCTGAGGAACTGTGAAGAGGTTGTGGATTAGATGACCCAGCATGGTATGTACCAACAGTAGATACAGTGCTCAAGGAACCTTGAGTGCTGCAAGAACCTGTTGTTGAGGTCTTGTCTGCCAGCCAAGACGTTAGATGCTGTTCGTCTTCCGGCCTCAATACTCGTTTACTTTCCTGACGGGGAAAGTTAGACAGGAGGAACGATCGATCAATCCTCGTCTGTCTGCCCGAACTGGTGGATAGTTGGCCACGACTACCAATGCCTGTACCTCGTCCCTGTCCCTTAGCAAGACTTTTTTTGGGATTTGGTTTTTTGTGTGACATTTTGTAATTTCTGGTGGCTTTCTGGGGGCTTGTAAAACAAGTAGCAGGTACTATTTCGTGAAAGGTACACACTAGAGGCTAAGATATTTTTAGAGAGATGGAAGGTACCGTGCGAGCTGCAGGCAGGACACCGTACAGCTACGCACTGGCACAGGAAAAAATTGTTTAGTACGCAGAACCAGGCACACTTAGGCTGCGGTGCTGGCTGCGTGCAAGTTTACAAGTACCGTGCGAGCTGCAGGCAGGACACCGTACAGCTACGCACTGGCACAGGAAAAAATTGTTTAGTACGCAGAACCAGGCACACTTAGGCTGCGGTGCTGGCTGCGTGCAAGTTTACAAGTACCGTGCGAGCTGCAGGCAGGACACCGTACAGCTACGCACTGGCACAGGAAAAAATTGTTTAGTACGCAGAACCAGGCACACTTAGGCTGCGGTGCTGGCTGCGTGCAAGTTTACAAGTACCGTGCGAGCTGCAGGCAGGACACCGTACAGCTACGCACTGGCACAGGAAAAAATTGTTTAGTACGCAGAACCAGGCACACTTAGGCTGCGGTGCTGGCTGCGTGCAAGTTTACAAGTACCGTGCGAGCTGCAGGCAGGACACCGTACAGCTACGCACTGGCACAGGAAATTTTTTGTGGAAAAATGGCACCAAAATTATTTGGTAGACTAGTGCCAAAAATAAGAAAAAGCTTAGGATTACAGCTCTGCGGAAAGCTGGGTGAACTAAGCTATGAGGATGGTGCTGGATTCACTGTAAGGCTGCTCCTATCTCCCTTCCTTACAGTCCTGTACAGCAATCCTCCGTCCTGGTAGTTCTGAAAAGAACTTTTGGGTTATGTGTGAGGAATCTTGACTCCTACACTGCGTCCTGTTAGTTCTGAAAAGAACTTTTGGGTTATATGTGACTCCTACACTGCCTAACTGTCCCTAGATCTGCTCCAAGTCTCCCTGCACTAGGTCAGCTCTTCTCAGCAATGTGCCCAAAATGGCGGGGGCAAGCCTTATATACTGCCTTGCCTTGTCATAGATGACATAGGCATCACGATGGACAGCAGCCAATCATAGTCCTGACACAACCAAAGCTGCTATGCCATTACTGACTATGATTGGCTATCTTCACAAGTTTTCTGACCTAACACGCAATGCTGACTAGTAACATAAAAGATTCTGGATTCGCGAGTCCCGAATAGAGAATACAGGACTCGGAATCGCAGACTCGCTAGGATTCGGACTCGTAGACTCGCTCAGACTCGCTGCTGTTTGGGAGATTCAAGCTATATAGCGATGTGATAGAGCGAGTCTAGCGAGTCTAGCGAGTGAGAGAAAGTAAACTATGACAAAACTAAGATTGCCATTCACTTGCATTGGACTCGTTACTGAGCGAGTATTCGCTAAAAGACTCGCCGATTCCCGAGTCCAGCGAGTCCCTTAAGAATCGCCGAGTAACGAGTCCTAGCGAGTAGACTCGCTCATCCCTATGGGTCACTACACATGGAGAGCTATGTATGAGACATTATAATTTTTGAAGGCACCATTATAATGTTTGGAGGGATATGTGGTGAGCTATTATACTGTTTGCAGAGCTTTATGGCAAGCCATTATACTATTTTGAGAACTATGTTTGTAGGGCTAGTGGGGGTCATTATATTGTACTAGATGGTGGCCCGATTCGAACGCATCTGGTATTCTAGAATATGTATGTAGTTTATTTATGAAGATTTAAGAATAATGCAATGCGAAGCTGGGTTTAAATCCTGCACCAATTCGCAGCTGGACTGCACCTGTCGCTGATTCGTCGCAGGCGGCTGGCGCAACAAATTAGAAATACGGGATTTCCATTACAAACAGACAGAATTAAATGATTATATAGTAGATACCTACAGCAGTGCCAGTGTTCAGTAGTGTCGGTGCTGCGGTTTTGGTGTGCAGCAGTGTCGGTGTTCAGTGGTGTCAGTGTTCAGCAGTATCCGTGTGCAGCAGTGTCAGTGTGCGGCAGTGTCAGTGTGCGGCGGTGCCTGTGTGAGGCAGTGTTGGTCTGCGGCGGTGGCAGTGTGCGGTGGTGTGCAGCGGTGGCGGTGTTCAGTGGTGTCTGTGTGAGGCAGTGTCAGTGTGCAGCAGTGTCGGTGTACAGTGGTGTCGGTGTTCAGCAGTGTCCGTGTGCAGCAGTGTCAGTGTGCGGCAGTGTCAGTGTGCGGCAGTGCCTGTGTGAGGCAGTGTTGGTCTGCGGCGGTGGCGGTGTGCGGTGGTGTGCAGCGGTGGCGGTGTTCAGTGGTGTCTGTGTGAGGCAGTGTCTGTGTGCGCCGGTGTTGGTGTTCAGTGGTTTCTGTGTGCAGTGTTGTCTGTGTGTGGTGGTGTCTGTGTGCGGTAGTGTCTGAGTGCAGTAGTGTCTGTGTGCGGCAATGTCTGTGTGCGGCGGTGTCTGTGTTCAGCGGTGTCAGTGTTCAGCGGTGTCTGTGTTCAGAGTTGTTAGTGTGCAGCAGTGTCGGTGTTCAGCAGTGTCTGTGTTCAGTGGTGTCAGTGTGCGGCGGTGTCAGTGTGCAGCAGTGTCAGTGTGCAGCAGTGTCTGTGTGCAGCGGTGTCTGTGTGCAGTGGTGTCTGTGTGTGGCGGTGTCTGTGTGCGGCGGTGTCTGTGTTCACTGGTGTCAGTGTGCGGCGGTGTCGGTGTGGTTCACAGGTATGTGCTGGAGAGGCAGAGATCACAGGGATCCGGTGAGCAGAGATCACATAGATCACAGCAGGGGTCCTTAAAGCAGAGATCACAGCAGGGGTGCGGGGTCCTGGCAGCCGATGTGCCCTATCATGCTTCTCCGGAAATGCTGCAGCTTACACCCACTTGCCCTGGAGGGAGATCCCGGGATCTGTCAGTACTTGGAGCTTGTTCCAGGTGATCCCACATCCTCAGGAGTTTGTGTGCTCTCCATCCCAGTGCTATGGCCCTGGCAGTGGAGCAGGCAGATGCCCCATCCTCCGCTCTGCTCCTTATCTCCTTCCCCAAACACACAACTCTTCCCATTTGATAGTAAAAAGAATAGAGCGCTGGGTGTAGTGAGTGACAGCGGAGACAGCCAATCAGGTGGGGGCCCCGGCTGGGGGGGGGCGTGGCCGCTCGGCGACCAATCAGTGATGCGGGATTTCGGTGACAGACACAATTATTTAGTAGATAAATGTATTTATACAGTGTGGAGGTTTGTGTGTGGTCCATCATATTGTGTGGAAGGTTTTGTGTGGGTCATTATACTGTTTGGAGGTTTACGTTGGGAGCCATTATACTTTTTGGAAGGTCATTATACAGTTTGAATGGCTATGTAAGGGTCATTATACTTTTTGGAGGGCTATGTGAGAGCTATTATACTTTTTGGAGAGCTAGTGGGGGCCTTCATACTGTGTGGAGGGCTGTGTGGGTGCTCTTATACTGTTTGGGGGGGATGGTCAGGGCCATTATACTGTTTGGAAGGCGTTATCAGGACTATCGTACTTTATGGAGTGTGGGGGCCATTATTCTGTGTGAAGTGGTGTGGGGGCCATTAAACTGTATTGAGGGCTCTGTGGGGGCCAACAAATTGCATGTATGACTATGTTGTGGTCATCCTTGGGCCATCATAGATTGTTGGGGTCACCATACTTTGCCAGGGGGCTACAGTAGAGTTATAATTAGGGATGAGCGAGTATAATCATTACTATTCGGTACTCGCTGAATAGTACGGTATTCGGGCTACTCGTTACTCCGCGAGTTTCCTTGTGATTATTCGCTAGGCGTAACGAGTACAATGTAAATCAATGGGAAATGCAGTTACTAACTCTGCTGGACCCTATAAAGGAGTCTGGGGGGCTGAGGAACAGGCTTAAATGGGTACATGATTGTTTAAAAGCCAGCAGTAAAAAGCCGCTGGCTTTTAAACAATCAGTCACCACATCCTCCACTTTCCTGCAGCCTCCCATCCCGATCCTCCGCTGCCCCCACTGCTTCTCATCCCGATCCTAAGTTAGGACTTGTGAGCGGGGAGTGCAGGACTCGGGCGGGGAAGCCAGCAGTGAAAAGACTTCACTGCCGGCTTTCCCTGTCTGTGCTGCGCTCCAGCTCCCTGATGCCCCATCCCCGCTCCCTGGTGCTTCGCTCCCCGCCCGGTCCTAAATTAGGATCCGGCGGGGAGGGGGCATCAGGGAGCGGGGAGCGCAGCACCGACAGGGAAAGCAGGCGGTGAAGTCTTTTCAGCAGGCAGGAATGGGCTGCCCCAACCCCCAGCTGCCTATTTGTACCTGGCCGGACACAACAATATAGGGAAGCCCGTATTTTTTTATTATTTCGTGAATTTCATGAAATAATTAAAAAAAATATGTGGGGCTTTGCCCTATTTTTTTGTCCAGCCAGGTACAACTAAGCGGCTGGGGGCTGGAATCCACAGCACATGGAGGCCCAAGCTTTCTGGGCCCCCCCGCTATGAATTGCAGTCCGCAGCCACCCCAGAATATGGTGCATTCATAGAAGCGCCATCTTCTGGCGCTGTATCCAACTCATCCAGGGCCCAGGCGTGGTGGTCACTGGGTAATAAAGGGGTTAGGGCCAGCTGATAATACAAAACTAAGCTAAGCCCAAAATTCATGGGGTCACGCCAATATTAGACATGACCGCCATGAATTTCTAGTAAATTGTTAAAAAAAAACAACACAGAGAAAAATTTTTTTATTACAAATAAAACAAAAAATACACTTAGAGACTCCATCTTTATTAAAAAAATTCCTCTTCTGTCTGACATAGTCCTAAAACACAATGTCAGCACTGCTACATCGCTCTGCATAGACACACACGTCTATGCTGAGTGAGAGCAGGCTGATGTGGCGCCCCGCAACGAGTGCGTCACAAGGGAGTATTGCAGCCGCAATATTCTCTTGACAAAGCAGTGAAATAGTTAACTCTGAGATCCAACCCAACATACAACACCTAGAACAGGGGACCAATCCTAGGTCCTGGTGGGTGGAGTGTTAGGGTAGTGAAATAGAACACACAATAATCTAGATAGTTGGAAGACAGTCAAGTCAAGGATCTAGAGCCTAGAACACAGAACTTGGAGAGGAGCGGGGGCTCCGCACCCCGTGCGGGCCCCTGGGCCGTCACCGGTCGGGTGTCAGCACCTGAGGCCTTAACCACCGGGATTGGGCTTATCTACACGGGTTCCCAAAAGACTCCCGTGCCCACAACTCACAGCCGGTTCACTGGTACCGAAGCTGGCAGCAGTTCACCTCTGCCACGCGAACCAGCCCCGTGGAGGAGCAGCTTTATAGGAGCACCCCACCACCAGTCAGTTTCCAGTCGTCTAACCAGCGGTGTACCCACTGAGGGACCCAAGGCTCCCCAAAGAATCCAGAACGTACAACATGGATAGGGCATTGAAGCAGCCTCCCCGTACCCGACCTGGTATTCCTGGGCGACGCTGGCAAGAGAAGCTAAGGAGGTAGAAAGGAGGTACACTGCGGATCTCTGAGGAGCACTATCACTGCTGAGTCCACCCGGTCTTCTACTCAACCACTGTAAGCCATGTACTGCCTGCTGGTTACAGTAAAGAACCGTTGCAGAGACTATCTGTGTCCGTGTCTCCTTATGAACTGTCCGTCATTAACTAAAGGTAACCGCAGCTGCCGCACAACATCTTGAGCAGCTCCAGCCCCCGGGGATCACCGCTCAGCCTGTGGGGAGCGTAACATCTTGCTGCCGTCCATCACCCCGGGAGGTTCCGCAGCGTCGGTAGCCCTTACCGAATCTACTCATAGGTGGCGTCACGAAGAAAACAAATTAAACCCCCTTTAATCTGTTCCCGTAAGACGTCTTCACTTTTGATCTGCACTACACCGGGCCCCACTACCGGCAGGCGCGGTCCACCCGTGACAAGGAAGGAGAAGAATCGCCTGTCTAAACCGGAGTCCGCCGGCCGCGGTGAGTCACTGACAACTGACTGTGACAGTCAAGGTTCACCCCAGGTCATAGCTCGGGCTATGACCGTGCGTGAACCCTGCCATCACAGCCCGAACACTGCCGACGCCGGCAGAGATTGCTGAGCGTTAGGCAGTGCACTGAATAATACTGGAAGTGATTGTGAGATATGTTCTTATATGATTCTAATTAATATTTTTTTGTGTTGGGTGGCACAATTATACCTATATTCTGCTATGAAGCCCCCTGAATTGTAGTTATGCCCCTGCCTGCTGCCCAACATTTGGATCATTTAGTCCACAAAGGACTCAGCCTTCTGGAGTCACACCAGTGTCTTTACTCTAGAACAGGGTGTATTGTAGCATCACGTTTGCACATTGTGATGTCTCAACATTATGATACGAAAAAACTCAGAGGCATGGAGTCTTCACTGTAGAAAAGGACATCTGGTTGCACCCAAATCTTGAAGGTCATGTTGCATTGTAATGTCATGATGAACGTCATTGCTCCTATATGGGACCAAGCGATGATAGAGGATCCGCGTTGCTGCACTTAAAATATGAACCCTACAAGGTCTTCAGGGCAAAAGTGTTTATTGCTTCAATGCCTTTTGAGACCTTGCTGGTCTCTTCATCAGGAATACACCTCTGGTGTGGTGGATCACCCAATTGCTTCCACGTCACTTAGACCTCCATTACCATCTGTAATAAGTGCCCCGGACTGCATCTGCAACCACCAAGTAAAGGTAATGGAAACTAAAACCCTGAGTCCTTTGGTTCTTTCCTTGCATCTGTAAACATGCACACCAACGATCAGCACAGCCCTGTTTAACAGTATCATCTGCCTTGGGGCCCTGCTCCATATGTGGGGTGCTGTGTCATCTTTTCTGCCTCATCAACTGCCCCAGTAGTCCTGAACTGCAGCATCGGCCTCATATAGCCGAATACCACAGGTGGCTTCACATAATCCCATATAAACTATTTCCCCCATTTAACGACAGCGTCAGGATCACGGAACAGGTCACAGCCCTGTGACTTCCCCAAAAAAGGACCAACCTAGCCCGGTTCCGACTAGCCCACGGCCCTGGTGGGCGTGTCAACTTGGCATCACGAACAGGATGCACCGACCCGGTATCACCGGGTCCAATGTGCCATAGACTTTATTGAACTGTGAGAAAACCACCATTATTGCATAGCATGGAGCATGGGAAACTGAAGGGGTATGTTATTGTGGGTGGAGCCCTAGAAAGAGCACGAAGAGAAACCCCACCCCACGCTTTGACATTACCTGGCAGGAGGCCCCGAATCAGAACTATGAGGTAAAGTGATCTCTCCCGCCTGCAGAGCAGGAGAATGATAATTTAATAGAGACTGATTACCTGGCTGTGGTTCACTAGGGGGGAATGAAAATGCTCAACCCGGATGTAGAGTCAGTGGCGGTCGCAGCCGCAGCCCCTGTAATGCCTTTATTAATGCCTTCATCAATGCCGTATATCCCTGGGGCGACTTGGTTGCCTCAGTATTCAGGGGAGTCACACACCCTGAGTGACTTTAAAGAGAGACTGCATAGTTTATTCGAAATGTACCTCCTGACAAAGAGCCTGAAAGTCAGCATCTTGATAGGCCAGCTAATCGGTGCAGCCTAAAGAGAGGTAAAGTCCTGGCCGGACAAGAGAAATGTTAAGCAAATTCTGGCCAGGCTGATAGAAACCTTTGATACCCGCACTTGCAGCAGAGATTAAGATGAAATTCTTTTGGAGCAAACAACGGGTGCAGGGCAGTATACGGGACTATGCACTTAACCTCCAAGAGGCACTGGGGGCCATTAAACAGGTAGACCTCGACAGTGTGCAAGACGAGAACAGTCTTCTAACCAAGCAATTTATTGAGGGGCCCCTGTACCATGCCCAATAGACACAGCTACGCATTATGGCTTTACAAAACCCAGACCTGGACTTTGCACAATTTAAAGATTGGGCCATTCGGGTTTTGCGAGAGGCAACTCCAAGTGGCACTGCATCCACCTGGCGCCCCACTATCACCTACCACCAGGAGTCAGCGCCCTTTTCCCCAGCACCCGTTGGAGCTGACTGATGAACAGGCCTGTGATGATAGCTCCTCTGTAAATCTACGTGCCCAGATTCAAGAGCTGTCCAAAAGTATGGTTGCGCTAACCAAAACCATGCAGTCCATACAAGCTGCTCCCCAAAAGGAAAAGATCCAGCTGGCCTCCAGTCCAGATAATGTCCAGTGTCGATGACAGAAAAGCATCCCACTGATCTGGAGAAGAGAAAATGATCATTTTCTGGCAATATACTGTCCTTTAAACTAGCACCCCCGGGGCAAAGGGCCAACCCCCAGGCATAAAGCAATCAGGCCCACAGAGTTGGCGAGACAAGTATGCAGGGGGACGATCGGTCTTCCCAGTCTTGATTGATGACATCCCACTGAACGCTTTACTGGACACTGGATCCCAGGTGACAACGATACCATATATCATTTTTAAACGTTATTGTGCTGACTCTGACCTGACCTGCGGACCAGATGATGACTTGACAATAATTGCCTGCAATGGTCAACCTCTACCACAAGTGGGGTACAAAGAGGTGACCATAAAGGTTGGCTGAGTAGATTTAAAATCTCAAGGTTTAATTGTTGTAGACATTGATCATTGGGAATGTAATTCAATGATGACCTTAGCTACCAACGTGATAGAAAATTGTCTTACAGAGATTATTGTTCTATTACAACAGATAGCCGAAACTGCCAGATCTGGTGAGCAGCAAGTTCTACAGGAAGAAATCAGGGCTCTGATGCAGAAGCAGCAGGTGGAGCTGTCTGGCGGAGAAGTCGGCAGTGTAAGAGTAAGTGATCCATTCCCTTTTGCAATACCACCATGGAGTGAAATGTTAATCTGGTGTCGAGCAGCAATAGGCCTCAGGGGTCAGGATTATCAGTTCCTGGTAGAACCCGTGTATTCCGATAGCAGGCACACCATCCTGATGGCCAGGGGGTAGTTGATGTCCTCAAGGGGAGAGTACCAATAGGCATCTTGAATTGTGGAGAGGATGAGGTCAACCTGCCCGGTATGCTATCATTGCTAAGCTAGATAAAACTGGAATGGTATCCACGGTCCGCGCTGCTGCTCTTTATCCAAGGAATCCACAAGAGGTTATTACCATCAAAAGTTCTTTATTTCATCACACCAACGCGTTTCAGTGCTGTCCCAGCACCTTCCTCAGGGCATGGAACAGCACCGAAACGTGTTGGTGTGATGAAATAAAGAACTTTTGATGGTAATAACCTCTTGTGGATTCCTTGGATAAAGAGCAGCAGCGCAGACCGTGGATACCATTCCAGTTTTATCTTCTGATTTCCCGCGGTTTTGTGGCGTTGGTGGAGGTTCTGCAGCAGCTGCCTTATGCTTTTAAACTGGTTGTGAGTCTCACAACCATAAAAGGTGAGTGGATACACTTATAATCCACATAAGAACTATAGTGTCTGTTTGATAGGGCACAATCTGCGCCTCTTGTATCTCCCTTCTTTTCTAGTTATCATTGCTAAGCTGTTCACTGTCAGTAACAATGCCATAAAGGCAGTGGAACCCTTGATTCCGTCGACCAGGCAGAGGACAATGGCGCAGAAGAGCAGCTAGAGGATTGATGTCAGAAGCTACATGTAAGCACTGATTCTACCCCTTTACATCAAAAGCATGGAGTTTACCGGGTAGTTCGAGAATATGAACAGGTCTTTAGCAATCACCCACTAGACTTTGGGCAGGTAAAAGGGGTTAAACACCATATCCCCACCGGAGACCATCCACCCATTAAGGAGAGGTACCGGCCTGTGCCTCCAGCTCACTATTAATGTGCCAAGGGAATGTTACAGGAGATAAAGGAGGCTGGAGTGATCAGAGATAGTTGTAGCCCCTGGGCGGCTCCATTAGTCCTGGTAAAGAAAAAGGATGGCACAATAAGAATGTGTGTTGATTACAGGCAGATTAATCGCATTACACATAAGGACGCATAACCATTACCCAGAATTGAAGAATCCTTAGCTGCCTTAAAATCTGCTAACTATTTCTCCACTTTAGATCTCACTAGTGGGAATTGGCAGGTTCCCGTAGCAGAGGCGGACAGAGAGAAGACTGTGTTTACAACACTGATGGGGCTCTGTGAGTTCAACTGCATGCCATTTGGGCTCTGCAATACACCGGGAACGTTCCAGCGGTTAAAGGAGTGCTGTCTGGGACATAAAAACTTTGAACTGTCTTGTTGTACCTGGACAACATTATCGTCTACTCCAAGGCAAACAAAGACCACTTAGAACACCAGTTGTTTGAGGCCTTGTTCAGTTCTGGCCTGAAAGTTAAGTCGTCCAAGTACCACCTGTTGAAGCCCAAGGTGTAGTACCTAGGTCATGTCGTAAGCGCCGAAGTTGTGGGACTAGACCCAGATAAAGTCACTGTGATGAAGGACTGGCCAAGACCCTTCACTTTGAAGGAAGTGAGGCAGTTCCTCTTGCTGGTAGGCTACTACAGGAGATTCATAAAAGGCTTTACCAAGATTTCAGCACCCTTAGGCTAAGGTCACACTTGGGTTGTAGCATCCGCTTGAAAGATGCGTTAAACGATGCAGTTTTTTGTCCTTGCGTTTACATGACATGTGTGCATTTATGTTGCCTAAATTAACTGATGGGTTAATGCATGGTACATGTATTTACCATGCGTTAACGCATCCGTTAACGCATTCGTTAACAAATAGTACATACATGTACCATGCATTAATAGATGCATTTCCCACAGACTCTTATGTTAAAAAAAACACATCTGTTTTCCATAAGGCTAGGGTCACACTTGGAGGGTGACCCACGCCTGACGCCTCCGCTAACAACTTAGAATTTTCCCCCACAGCGGTGCTAAGCACACAGGAAAATGCTGCAGAAAGCGTTTCCTGTGCGCTGTGATAAAGTGCACGTCCTGTGTGGCTGCTGCTAAGGTAAATTGCGGGTTTCTATGGGGCAGCATTGGCAGGGAGCTAATAGCGTTAACACTATGCACTGCGGGGAAAAATTCTAAGTTGTTAGCTGAGGCGTCAAGCATGGGTCACCCTCCATGTGTGATCCTAGCCTAACAGGCCCAAAAATGCTGCAGCCTGCATTTTTATGTGCTCTAAAAAAAAACACAATGCACTTTAGCAATGCGTTTTTTGCATTGGAGTCTGTCGGTGCGTTAACGCATGCGTTTTTACACATGTGCACATGAAAAAAACACACCATTTTGATGGCTACGTGGTGTGAGTCTGACGCTTGCCTTACAAGACTCTTAGTGGGCCAGTCCAAGGAGGCCAAGAACCCGAGCCCTCCATTTGAGAGGAGTAAAAAAGAAGAAGACTCCTTCACCAGAATAAAGAGGGCTCTGATGGGAGACGTGTCCTGGCTTACCCTGACTATGGTCAACCCTTTCTACTCTACACAGATGCTAGCATCGTGGGATTGGGAGCCGTGTTATCCCAAGTGCAAAGAGGCAGAGAAAGAGTGATTGTCTACGCAAGCAGGAAGTTTCGTCCCACAGAGAGGAACCCTGAAAACTATACTTCCTTTAAAGGGAACCTGACCCTAAAAATCACCCCCCGGCCTATTAATACCTGTCCCTGCACCATCAGTATTGTATTCTAGCCATGCCTTTGTGTATAAATTGCGTATTTATAAAGTTTATAAAAGTGCTTTTTATGCCTGCAGATCCGCATCTTCTCAGGTCTTGAGAAGTCACACAGGGTATTCCCTGTGGCTTCTCATCGCTGCCGGTACTTCAATTATTCATGCCCGATGGGCTTGTTAAGCCATAGTGATCTTTCCCATCCTTCTACAAGGGGAGTATAGCCGGTATGATGCTAATCACGTCATATTCGGCAATTCTGACATCAGTAAACCCATTTGGGTGCACTGTGGAGGTCTGGGGGGAAAGACAGGAGAGAAGTCAAGGAGAGCTCTGAGGGGAAATTGAGCTGCGACAGAGCTCATCTCGGAGCTGAGCACCAGAGAAAAGGACACCGGAGTTCTGAGTTGTGGGATACTGAAGACCCAGCAGCTGAGTTCGGAGGCCAGAAGACTGCACAGCAGCAGATTCGAGTTCGTAGCCACCAGGAGAGGAGCAGCACCTGAAAAAGGCCCAAGCTGCCTGCCATACGAGTAAGAACAACCAAACATGCAGGAAAAGGGTCACAGGTAGCGTAGGTAGCAAGGACCAAAAAGGAGAGCACAAAAGGGAGGCCTCCGAATTCCCCTGGTGTGGTAGATCACTCAATTGCTTCCAGGCCACTCGGACCTCCATTACCATCTGTAATAAGTGCCTCGGACTGCATTTGCAATTACCAAGTAAAGGTAACGGAAACTACAACCCTGTGTCCTCCGGTTTTTCCCTGCATCTGTCACCCTGCACCCCAGCCCTGTTTGACTGTATCATCTGCCCTGGGGCCCTGCTCCACCTGTGGGGAGCTGTGTCATCTTTGCTGCAACATCAACTTTCCCAGTGGTCCTGAACTGCAGCATCGGCCCTATATAGCTGAATACCACAGGTGGCGTCACATAATCCCATATAAACTATTTCCCCCATTTAACGACGTCACCAGGGTCACGGAATGGGTCACAGCCGCGTGACTTCCCCAGAAAAGGACCGACCCAGCCTGGTTCCGAGTACCCCATGGCCCTGGTGGGTTTGACATATATATATATATGGTTCCTTTGTGCAGCTGGTAGAACACCATGTGATGATGAGTTAATTATCTATGCATTTTAACTTCGTTCTCAGGATTTAATAACTGTACAATAATAAACATAAAACTAATACCAAACACATTCTAATAGATGTGCTTAAGAAGAGGGGAAAACATGTGCTGTGTCAGTGGGGCATCAATTGTCAGTTACAATAATGTTTTTTTTTACAGAAAAAGAAGCGCCGGAAAAAAGAGAGAGAAACAATTCATATAGAAAGTACAGTTTGGAAACAAAAGTGTGAAGATATGTGGGTAGATACAAATATGTGGAAAAAAATAAAAACAGATATATATAACGTTTTGTAAAATGATATAGTTTAATAGTACTTGAATATGAAAAAACAGGAGAACCCATTTGTGGTCTTTTGAAAGCGAAGGAATCCGTAAGTTGTAGTTCAAAGCACCGTGCTTTAGAAAGTCTCTGGGTCCTCTGGGGTTGTGAAAGTAGTCCATGACGAAGACTAAACTTACAGTATTCTTTTCTTTGGACTATGTTGGTTCAATTCCCGTTTTGTTTCACTTTTTTTTCATTACATTTTCACATTCTTCACACATTTTTGTTCATTCAACATATCTTTACACTCTTGTTTACAAAAATGTATTTCTGTATTTGTTCTCCCTTATTTTCCTTTACTTCTTTTCAGTGATGAGCTTTATTGTAACTGACAATTGATGCCCGACTGACACAGCACAAATGCCCCCTTCTTCCTTAGCTCCTTTCTTTGATGTTGTTTGGTATGTAAGTTTTTGTGTGTCATTTTAACTGTATTCTGGCTTTATAATGAAGAGGAAGTTTGTTCAGTTCTTGCTACATGGACCATGGACATATGAAGTTAACAGGCAGCTAAAACAGTAAACTGAGTCCAATAAGAAGACTGTTGCTGAAGTCTGTGTACCTTAATGAACGTAGGATTTGGTGAAACTTAGGACAATTGGGATACATACAATCAGTGCATGAATGATACAGCAAAAAATACATATGACAAAGTGGCCACAAATATTCAAAGGACACCTAGTAAGCTTGCATCTAACCTAGAATTCAACTGGCTAAGCTAGGGGTAACACTTATACATCTAATTCCTGCAAACAACATAAATGCCTTACCAACAATGCTATCAGAAGAGTGATGAAATGGAGGATGTTTTCATGTATGAAAAATGAAAGGGAAAATGGAGGCTAACTTACCCACAATGCATTGCAGTGGGGAGGAGAAACAGACATAAAAAAAAGAAAACTTATGCTGATAAAAGGTTCAGCCACTAGAGGGAGCTAAAGTACTTTAAAGCAAACTTAGTAAAGAATATATTAGTAACACTGGAGACCCACAATAAGAAAAATCAGATTAAATGCTAGGGGCAGAACACAGATGACTTTAAAACGTGTAGATAATAAAATTGCATTTCATCTACTTCATCATTGCATCTCTCTTACCATTCAATCAGCAGCACAAAGGAACCATATTTATTTATTTGTTTTTTCTTCTATTTGTGGATCCCATGGAAATGTAAGATGTAGAAAAAACAGCTAACAACGCAGTGCTCTTGTTTGCTGCTCACTCTCCCTTGTAGAGTCTTCTGTTCCTCTGCTTACCACCACCACACACTCAATTATGTATCTTCATTCTAGGCTGGAACTTCTAGCTGCCACTAGGCCTGGGACATACATGTGCATGCCTGAGGCCCCTTTCACATCAGCATTTCACTGATGTTTGCGGCTGATCCGGCAGGTGGTTCAATTGACCACCTAACGGCTGACTTGCGGTCCGGATCTGTCAAAGCCCCGTGCATTGTCTATGGGGCTTGCGGTCCAATGCGGCAAGTGCAGTTCCGCTGCTTGCAGCTTTTTTTCGCATCCGCAAGTGCCGGATCCACACTTGCCACACCCGACCACAAGCCCCATAGAGAATACAAGGGGCTTGCCAGATCGGCGCAGCAAGTGCGGCCGTTAGGCGTCAGATCCGGCATATGCGGTAAATCTGCCGGATCTGCCGCACAACAGCAAAAACACTGATGTGAAAGGCCCCTAAGAATGTCCAGGGCTTGGTCACAAACATAAGTTCTCATGAACTTAATGGAATTTCTGCACGTGAATTAATGTCCACTACTTTAACTATTATGTCACTTCACCTAACTAAATCATTATTAGTCCCTCACTTGGTCACATCTGTCTTCTATCAGATTTTCATTATCTCTTTTTTATATTACATATGGGTGATGTAAACCTCTTCTTGCTTTGCCTTTGTATTACGAGATTGTGATTTTATGTTCTTATACCTATGACTCATTATTGTTTTATTATTATGTTTATATTTCATTCCATATTCTCGTCTCCAGAACCCCAGACAAAGACCCAAGGTGTGTCAAAACGTAGAGTGGAGGTTATCATCTTGGATTACTTTAATTCATTCATTGCTCAATAAAACACAATGGACTGTGAATAGCTCATGTTTTCCTCATTTCTTGACATCAAATGTGCTGAAATATTCTTGTATGCAGATGTGGCGCCCTGCTCACGCAGGTAGCCACAGACTTCCCTACTGCACATATGGATTTCCACAGCAGATACCTACTACATGCAACACCTTCCACCCCGGCACAGTAGGGGGAGCTAGACTCACTGACTTTAGGTGAGGTCCCCTATAAAGACTGCTGCAGGGGGAGGAGTTAGTCAGAGTGTGCAGATGCTAGGAGAGCTGCGAAGACGTCCTGGTGATCGGTGCCGCGGGTAGGCCCGAACCAGTGACCCCTAGTAGCCCTTCTATGTGGAGTCAAGCCTAGGAGTGGGGACAGAAGGCAAGGAGCAGAGCCAAGTGAGTGAGGAACTGGTGGAAGATCACCCAAGAAGTACCGGACTTCGTGGATCCGCACCTGCAGGATTACTTCAAGACTGCAGAAAACCCCTTCACACCGTGGAGACTTTAGTCACCCGGTCCCCCTGCGTACCCAGCCAAAGGGAGCCAGATATTGCAGTGTAACACAGCAGTGATCAAAGAGGGTAATCCGTGGACCGCGCAGGAGGAGGGAGAGTAGAGACCAGAGAAAGCAAGGAGGCCACGCTGTGATCGAAATGTCGCCTGTTATGACCCTGGAATAAAGACCAGGGTCTTTAGTAGTAAGAAATAGTAAGAAACTAAAAAATGATGGTGTTGGCCCCTTTAAAAATAGTCTGGGTGAAATGGTGGATGAGGATGAGGAAAAAGCCAATATGCTAAATGACTTTTTTTCAACAGTATTTACACAAGAAAATCCCATGACAGACAATATGATCAGTGATAACAAAAAGTCTCAATTAAATGTCACCTGCTTAACCCAAGAGGAAGTACGGCATTGTCTAAAAATCACTAAAATTGACAAATCCCCGGGCCCGGATGGGATACACCCCAGAGTGCTGCAGGAATTAAGTACTGTCATAGATAGACCATTATTTTTAATATTTAAAGATTCCATAATAACAGGGTCTGTACCACAGGACTGGCGTATAGCAAATGTGGTGCCAATATTCAAAAAGGGGACAAAAACTCAACTTGGAAATTATAGGCCAGTAAGCTTAACCTCTACTGTGGGTAAAATCCTAGAGGGTTTTCTAAGAGATGCTATACTGGAGTATCTGAAGAAAAATAACCTCATGACCCATTATCAACATGGTTTTACGAGGGACCGTTCCTGTCAAACTAATCTGATAAGCTTCTATGAAGAAGTAAGTTCTGGACTGGACCAAGGAAATGCAGTGGATGTGGTGTATATGGACTTTTCAAAAGCTTTTGATACAGTGCCACACAAAAGGTTGATACATAAAATGAGGGCAATGGGGATAGGGGAAAATATGTGTAAGTGGGTTAAGAACTGGCTTAGTGATAGGAAACAAAGGGTGGTTATTAATGGAACACACTCAGAATGGGTCACAGTTAACAGTGGGGTACCACAGGGGTCAGTGTTGGGCCCACTTCTATTTAATATATTTATTAATGACCTTGTAGGGGGCATACGGAGTAGAATCTCAATATTTGCAGATGACACTAAACTCTGCAGGGTAATCAATACAGAGGAGGACAATTTTATATTACAGGAGGATTTATGTAAACTAGAAGCTTGGGCTGCTAAATGGCAAATGCGCTTTAATGGGGATAAATGTAAAGTCATGCACTTGGGCAGAGGAAACAAAAGGTATAATTATGTGCTTAATTGTAAAACACTGGGCAAAACTGTCACTGAAAAAGACCTGGGTGTATGGGTAGATGACAAACTCACATTTAGTGGCCAGTGTCAGGCAGCTGCTGCAAAGGCAAATAAAATAATGGGATGCATTAAAAGAGGCATAGATGCTCATGAGGAGAACATAATTTTACCTCTATACAAGTCACTAGTGCGACCACACTTAGAATACTGTGTACAATTCTGGTCTCCGGTGTATAAGAAAGACATAGCTGAACTAGAGCGGGTCCAGAGAAGAGCGACAAAAGTCATTAGAGGACTAAGAGGTCTGCAATACCAAGACAGGTTATTAAACTTGGGGTTATTTAGCTTGGAAAAACGAAGGCTTAGGGGTGATCTTATAATAATGTATAAATATATGAGGGGACAATACAGAGACCTTTCTAATGATCTCTTTACTCTTAGGCCTGAGACTGGGACAAGGGGGCATCCTCTACGTCTGGAGGAAAGAAGGTTTAATCATAATCACAGATGCAGATTCTTTACTGTAAGAGCAGTGAGACTATGGAACTCTCTGCCACTTGATGTTGTAATGAGTGACTCACTACTAACATTTAAGAAGGGCCTGGATGCCTTTCTTGAAAACTATAATATTACCAGTTATATATACAAGATCCTTTGATAGGGCGTTGATCCAGGGAATTAGTCTGATTGCCGTATCTGGAGTCAGGAAGGAATTTTTTCCCCCAATGTGGAGCTTAGTGTTGCCACATGGTTTTTTTTTGCCTTCCTCTGGATCAACATGTTAGGCTATGGGTTGAACTAGATGGACTTAAAGTCTTCCTTCAACCTTAAAAACTATGTTACTATGTTACTATGTTACCAATAGTTTATCTGCACCATCCGTGTCTGTGGCGCTGTCCTTTCTTGTGTGAGCAAGGAGGTCAGTCTGGCTTCAAGCAGACAGGGCTTCAGTAACTGCAGAGAAGCTAAGGAGGCCTTATACCCACTTGCTGTGGAGACTCACTGTGCACCTGGTCATCCGACAGTGCCCTGGACAGATTTACCTGCTATACCACCGGTAAAAGGTAAAAGAGACTTGCTTCGGTGTGTGTGAGTTATTCCTCTCCGTTCCTGGTGCCCATATTAATAATAATATAATATTTATTCATTTATATAGCGCTATTAATTCCATAGCACTTTACATACCTCAGTAATGCTGTCTCTTTTGGAGCTCACAATCTAAACATCCTATCAGTATGTCTTTACAATGTGGAAAGAAACCGGAGTGCCCGGAGGAAACCCACGCAAACACGGGGAGAACATACAAACTCCTTGCAGATCCATATAGATTGATCCATCAATCCCCATCTTGACCTCAAGTCCCACTCCGAGCTGCCCCTTCACACAACGCTGCCCTGGAGGGCCTGCTCTACCTGTAGGGAGTTTTGCCATCTCAGCTGCATTACCATCGCCCTCCGGAGGGCTGCGGCGGCACTGGTGACCTATCATCAGGTACTACAGGTGGCGTCACATGAACTATAGAACAAACTCTTATCTCCTGTATATAACCCTTTATTGAAGTGTCACCCAGGCCACGGGCTCAGGCGCTGCCACCTGTGACATCCCCGTGAAAACACCCACTGAACCTGATACCCAAGTATTCCAAGGCCTGGGGCTTGACACAGACAGAAGTTTTTGACTACAGTGTGCATTTTAAAGTCATAATGCACATCGTGAAATACATTGCAACAATGTTGCTGGAAACCTTAAAATGTGCATGCACAGTAGATGTAACCAGAAGTCCTGGATTAGGGTGAAGAGGCCCAGGGTATCAGTGCTCAGGGGCAGTTAGTAGATGCACCAATGACAGCATGGGGGAGAATGAGCAATATGATTGATCAGACAGTTGAATAGTGAGGTGAACATTAGTGGTTGTTGAACCTTTTGCTGGCCCTTTTAGGCCCACCAAATTGGCAACAATTTGCTGAATTTCCATAAAATAAATGACAAAAAATCTGAATTTTCTAGAATACAGATTCGGTAACATTTGAGTAGAATTCAATTTCTGTCGATTCAATTGCCCCAAACTCAATGACTGAACCGGAGACAAATATTCTGTCCTTCTATTATTGTTCTGAATACTCAAGCCCATAATTTCTTTTCCCAGTATATAGAGTTTTTAAAAAATATTATTATTTACTTTTCATAGCTTCTTGTAAATTTCATGAGATCCTGAGACTCCTTTGTTTTGTTGTATGCTTCCCTTGCATTTCACACGTTTCTTGTTTTTCCAGAGGTCTGAATGATGAAGGAGCTTCTGTTTCAGACGGTCCACTTTGCAATGAGATTTAATGGATTAGTTAAAATGATGTGAAAAATTGGGCTCCTGATTTATAACCTGCAATTTCACATTTTACCGACTCCAGCATTTTTCTTCAAACACAGAGGTTTCAATCCCATCTAAAGTCTTGTTAGAATAAGACTTGTGTTGTGTTCCTGCCACGGCCCTTAGGGCACAGCAATGCACCCGTCTTGGTTGCTCTATCCAGGCGTTTTAAACAGGAAGTTTAATTTTATACTATAAAAAAAAGAAAAAAAGAAAAAAAAAAAGAAAGGTACTTAATTATCTGGCTGTGAAACAGCAGTGCTCTTTCTTAATTTTAGTAGCTAATAAAATTCTGTTCCTGCATTTAACGTCTTCTGCTTCGAAGGCCATCCAACTCCAGCCAATTGAATAGGATATTTTATGAACTGTTATAAATTGCACTATGGTTTTCAACCAACTATTATGAGATATTTTACATCAAATTTATTTTTCTTTTATTTAAAACAATATATTAAAATGAGAAGAGGACGTAATGCTCAAAATAAAGGTATATTAAAACAAAACTATTTTCTATTACTACTTTCTCTTAAAAAATTTGACTTTTTTTTCTACCACTCACACCTGGATCATTATTTAACATGTCTTCTGCTAAGACACAAATAAGAGTATCGGATTCAAGACCGCTTAGATTTTTTTATTTTAAGCCTTTATGACTAGTAACCAATATGAGTTTCCAGTCAGAAGACAGGAAGAGCTTTGTTGGTTTAAAAAAAAATAGAAAAAGAGCAATTAAAAGAATAAAAAAGCAATAAAAACATATAAAAAATGCAATTAAAATAAACGAAGGGATAATCTGAGGGTGATTCACCTGTAGGACTCACACAGGTCATCATGATTCATTTATTTTTATTTCAAAGAAGTATTTGACTCATCTTTCGAATAAGATGCCTCAATAAGCAGATGGTGTTATGGTACGTTTTTATTACACTGTCAATAAGCAACTTCCTTGAATAAGTTTATTAAAATACAAAATTTAAGTTTCATAAAATTATTTTAAAAGCTTAAATAAATATTCTAAAACAATACCCTCCATCGTTAATTGTCTACTGATATGTTGTAATTCATTTCTTTGCTCTGCCTCTGTGATATTGTATCTTATTTTATCTTATCTTATCTTATACTATCCTATCCTATCTTATCTTTATCATATCCTATCTTATCCTATCTTATCTTATCCTATCATATCTTATCTTTATCTTATCTTAATGAGTATTTTTAGTAAGGTTTGCACTTTTTTAGGCAGAAGCGTCCCAGTAATGGTTAGTTACATAGGTGATCCTGGCTGCTGCATTAAAAATGGACTGGAGACGGGAGAGTCTAGTGTGGGGGAGGCCAATTAAAAGAGAATTACAATAGTCAAGGCGGGAGTAAATTAGGGCCACAGTGAGGGATTTTGTGGTTTCCAAGGTGAGAAAGAGGCAAATTCTAGAGATGTTCTTCGTGTGCAAGCGGAAGAGTGGGCGAGAGATTGTATATGTGGGGTGAAGGAAAGATCAGAGTCAAACATAAACACCCAGACAGCGAGCCTGCTGACTAGGCGTTATCATGGTGCCACACACTGAGAGAGAGATGTCAGATTTAAGGAGGTTAGTGGAGGGCGGAAGCAGAAGAAGTTCAGTTTTGGAAGGGTTAAGTTTCAGATAGAATGCGGCCATGATATTGGAAACTGTGGTTAGACAGTCATTGGTGTTCTTTATTAGAGCGGGAGTAAGGTCAGGGTGAGAAGTGTATAGTTGTGTGTCATCAGCATAAAGATGGTCCTGAAAGCCAAATCTGCTGATAGTCTGTCCAATTGGGGCCGTGTAGAGAGAGAAGAGAAGAGGTCCAAGGACTGAACCTTGAGGGACCCCAATAGTGAGAGGAAGAGGGCTGGAAGTGGAGCCAGCAAATGATACACTGAAAGAGTGTTCAGAAAGAGAGGAAGAGAACCAGGAGAGAGAGCCGTGTCCTTGATGCCGATGGAGTGCAGCATGGAGAGTAGGACATGGTGGTCAACAGTGTCAAAGGCTGCAGAGAGATCAAGAAGGATAAGCAGAGAGTGGTCGCCATTACGTTTTGCTGTCAGAAGGTCGTTGTCACTTTGGTGAGAGTAGTTTCTGTAGAATGTAGGGGGCTGAAACCAGACTGTAATGGGTCTAGAATGGGTCTAGAAGAGAGTGAGTGGAGAGGTAATGAGTGAGGTGGGAGTAGACTAGGTGCTCCAGGAGTTCAGAGATGAAGGGGAGATTGGAGACTGTGATGAGTGTAGAGAGTCTGTGAGTGCATGATGGTTAATGGTCTGTAGATAGGTTGGACTGTGCTGGGTTGGGCGAGGATTTGTGAGTGTGATGGAGAGAATGTTGTTTGGGCAGAATGGGTCAAGAGATGTTTTCTTTAATAATTGAGTAATGATCGAGTGTTTAAAGGAGGAGGGGAAGATGCCAGAAGAGAGGGAGAGATTGAAGATTGTGGTTAGGTGAGTGGTGACCACCGGAGAGAGAGACTGGAGTAGGTGTAAGGGGATGGGGTCAGCAGTGTATGTGGTGGGATGAGAGGAAGTGAGGAGCCTGGAGACTTCTTCTTCTGTGACTGGGTCGAATGTGGAGAGTAAGCTGGAGGAAATGTGGGGAGAGCTAGGGGTAACAGCAATTTGAGGTTGGGAGTTGATTTCCTGACGGATGTTTTCTATTTTCTCTGTGAAGTAGAAAGCCAGATCACCAGCACAGAGGTCAGTGATAGGGGCCTGCACTTTAGGACTCAGGAGAGAATGAAAGGTGTCAAAGAGTTTTTGGGGTTGCTGGATAGTGAGGAGATCAGCGTGGTGAAGTAGGTTTGTTTGGCAAGGTGAAGAGCAGCGTTGTAAGTTCTCAGCATAAATTTATAGTGAATTAAGTTTTCTGGAGTGCGGATTTTCTTCCATAGACGTTCAGCACTCCTAGAGCATCGCTGGAGGAATCAAGTTTGCGATGTGAGCCAGAGCTGTTTCACTCTGTGTTTGGAGGTTCGGAAGGTGAGAGGCTTCTGATAGAGTCATTTAAGTGATTCACTGCCAGATTGGGACAGGAGAATGAGGAGATTGGAGACAGTAATGAATGTAGAGAGTCTGTGAGTGCATGAGGATTAGTGGTCTGTAGATTTCTGAATGTGTGATAGGTTGGACTGTGCTGGGGTGGGCAAGGATTTGTGAGTATGAAGGAGAGAATGTTGTGGTCAGAGAGGGGAAAAGGTGAATTATCTAAGGAGGAGGTTGAGCAGAGCCGGACAAAGATCAGGTCAAGGGTGTTACCATCCTTTTGTGTCTCTGAGGTTGAGAGCTGTGAGAGGCCTAGAGATGTGGTTAGAGATAGGAGCTGGGATGCAGATGGGGAGATGGGGCTGTTTATGGGGATGTTGAAGTCTCCCAAAATAAGGGTTGGTAATTCTGAGGACATGAAATGCGGCAGTCATACGGAGAAATGGTCGAGGAACTGGGTGGGTGACCCTGCGGGGCGGCATACCACCACTACTCTGAGGGGGAGAGGATGAAAGGGCCTTATTGTGTGGACCCCAAAAGAGGTGAATGATAGTGAAGGAGCTGGGGGATGACCTGGAAAGTATATTGTGGAGACAGGAGTAAGCCAACTCCACCACCATGTCTGTTCCCAGGTCTCGGGGAATGAGAGAAATGTAAGCCATCATAAGAAATAGTGGCAGGGGACACTGTGTCTGAATCCTGGATCCAGGTTTCCGTGAGGGCCAGCAGATTAAGGGAGTTAGTGAGAAAGTAGTTATGAATGAATGGAAGCTTATTGCATACAGACCGTGGATTCCAGAGAGTACAGTTCAAAGAGAGAGATGAAGGTGTGCAGGTGATGTTGATAAGGTTAGCATGGTTTCTATGTGTGGTGGGAGAGGGGTTGAAGTTGGTGTAGGGTGGCCCAGGATTTGGAGAGATAGCACTTGACAGGAGCAGCAGTAAAAAGAGAAAAGGCAAATAGTTTTTGTAATTGTGACATTTTTTCTGATGCAACACCCTGGAATATGGTGGTCTGTAGATTATTCAGTATGTTATAGAGAGTATGGGAGCTCAATAAAGTAGAGGGAGGAGAGAGGAGCTTATGTGGATGGGGGTGATGGAGGGGGCATGGGGTAGTAAAAGTGAATGGCAAAGGCACATAGGAGGATAGACATTGAAGTAAAAGGAAAAAAAAATGAAAGAGAGTGGCTTACCTGACTCCAGCCCTGACTAACTGCCATGAAGTAACTGCAAGCCACTTAGCATTCAATGCCACTTTGCATGAGATGCCACATGTGCAGACCCCCCACACGTGTACCCCTTAAGACTGCACTAAATTTATAGGACACACTACAGAATCAGGTGAGGAGATTGTGGTAAGTCACATGGCTTCAGGTAATTAATAATATAACAAAAAAAATTTACCCTAAAATGTGGAAAATTGTTGCAATTTTTGACCTTCAAATTTTTATGCCTTTAAATCACATAGTTATCACGCAAAATTGATAATAATAATGTAAGATGCAGAAAAAACAACTAATACCTCACTACTCACCTTCGCTGCTAACTCTCTCCTGTACAGTCCTCTGCGCTACTGTGTCTCACCACAACATGTCTTGATGCTAGCTGGAAATTTGACTGCATGCCTGGGACATCCATGCACATGTATAAGAATAGTGATGAGAGAGTTATAAGATATTCGGGTTCAGATATCTCTAACCGAATACTTTGAATTGTTTCAGTATTCGGATTTCAGTGAGTTCCCCTCTGACTTGCTTTGGATTCGCTACTCTTTCAAACTATTCGTTTAGAGCTTTCCAAACCTGAATATCTTACTACTTGCTCAAAACTAATAGGAATGTCCAGGACCTAGTTGCAGATAGCAGGTTCGGGCCTAGAGCGTGCATTGTAAGGTTGCAGTGCACATTGTGACATGCACTGCCACGATGTTGCTGAAACCTGACAACGTGCATGCACAGTAGTTTGACAAAAAGTCCTGGATTAGGGTGAAGAGGGCCCAGGATTTCAGTGCTCAGTGGCAGTAAGAAAAGGTGCACCAATGACAGTATGGGGGAAAGTGAGCAGTATAGTTGACCAGAAAGGTGAGTAATGAGATGAATATTAAGGTTGTTTTATTTTCACCTTTTGCCGCTGGGAGCGCTATTTGAATTTTGGAGATTACAATTGGCTGGAATAATTAGCAGACGCTATGCCTTGTTTGTAGAGCTCATGATGTGCCTAGATAGTGAAAAACCCCACAAATGACCCCATTTTGGAAAATACACCCTTAAAGGAAATTATTTAGATGTGTGGTGACTGCCTATATCCCAGAGGTGCTTCACAGAATTTTTAACGTTGACTCGTGAAAAGAAAAAAAAAAGTTTTACCACAAAATTGTTGCTTTAACCCCAATTTTTTTTCATTTTCATTAGAAAATGGACCATACAATTTATTGTGCAGTTTCTCCTGAGTACAGGGATGCTCCATATTTGGTGGAAAACTACTGTTTGGGTGCACAGTAGAGCTCAGACGGAAATGTGTGCTATTTGAATTTTGGAATGCAAAATTAGCTGGATAGATAGCGGATGCTATGTTGCTTATACTTCTGATGTGCCTAAATAGTGGACCCCCCTCCCCACAAGTAACCTCATTTTGAAAATACACACTTAAAGGAATTTATCCTAGATGTTTGGTGAGCACCTTAAACCAAAAATGCATAACAGAATTTTATAATGTTGAGCCGTGAAAATGAAAAATAGAATTTTTACCAATGAAATGTTGGTTTATCCCCAACTATTTTGTTTTCACAAGGGTAAAAGAGTAAATGGACCATAATATTTGGTATAAGAAGAAGCGGCACTCACCGAGGTAGTATAGTGGTCCTTTTTCGATTCTGAAGACGGTGCAGGAGGCACGGGGCAACGGACGACGACGCGTTTTGCGACAGTGTCGCTTTACGGTCGGATTATCCGACATAGAAGCACACTGTCGCGAAACGCGTGTCGTCGTTGCCCGTGCTCTCTGACCCTGTCCGTTCTAGAATTGCGGAATAAAGGACATTATACACTCTGTGAGTGCGCTCTTCTTATACTCGTTATCTTGATTTGTGCTTGGCTGCGCACACGGTAGTGGTCGCTTAACGGAAGTTCTCCGACTTGACTTTCAGCACCGCTTAGTGCCTGATATCTGGTTTTAAATGGACCATAATATTGTTGTGCAATTTCTTTGAGTATGGCAATACCTCAAATGTGGTGGAAACAATGTTTGTCACGAGTTTGAAGAGCGGAGCACTATTGATTTTTGACTGTGATTTTGGCTGAATAGATTGCAAAACCATGCACATTTGAAGATCCCCTGACATACCAAAACAGTAGAAACCCCCACAAGTAAACCCATTCTGGAAAGCACATCTCTCAAGGAAGTCATCAATGGGAGTCATGATCCATTTTAAACCTCAGGTGATTCATGACATTGTATAACATTGGGCTGAAAAAAAAAATACAAATTTTTCCACTAAAATGTTGCATGCACAATCAGAGTCCGAATTGTGGACAAAATTGTCAAATCAGTGGAATAAAAATAGTTAGATTATTAAAGGGATTAACTAAACATTTTTACTCTAATTTTAATCCAATTTATAAAATCAATATTTATTAATAATCCTTTCTGTGGGTATCTTCAGAAGGTTAGGACTGAACATGTTTAATAAGGGGAATCTATAAATGGGCCTTTAGATGGATTTAGATGAAAATAAATTACAAATTATTGTAATAATCATTGATTATGATTGTGCATAATTTTTCAGGATGAAATCGGACAATTTTAAAATCCCTATTGTGTATTAGCCCTAATTTTGTGAATCTAATACTATGTCATCTATAATGTAATACTGCTGCTACTTCATCTGCCATTGCTATGCCTACACACTCACACATTTTCTTACTTTCTGTGTTTTAACTCACTTCTATACCAGAGACTGCTCATTATGTTTCAGAGAGCTAGACTATACTATTGCTGCCATTGGTGGCCATAAACTGCCAAACATCTGGCCCTAAACTGCCACACATCTTCTTTCCTGTCCAGTCCTAGTTTTCTACTTTGTGGTTCTAAAAGGTCAAAAATCTCATTCACTGGCTTGTCTTAATTCTCCGCTGCCCTGCTTCTGCCATAGTTATGCCAGCCACACATCTCCTGAACGTCCACTGTATTTCACATTACTACACTGTTCTGCTGCCTTGGTTGCCATTGCTGGCCCTAAACTACCACATATTCCATACCCGCCCCATTCTAACTCTCTACCATGCTTTTCCTACCACAGCCATTTCACAGCGGAGCCAGCCACATACCTTCTGCCTGCCAACTGTGTTCTGTAGTTATAATAATAAAATAGTATAATTTTTAGAAAGGCTTGGCGTTGACAAGTCATAGCTTCTTCACTTTGAAAACAATCCTTCATTTTGTCACTCTAAAATTGTGGATATTTTTTGGATGGCTTGATAAAAATCTTTTGTAGTTGTCTAATCTTTTTGTGGCTAGTAATCCAGTTGCAGACCCCCAAAGTGATCATTTTTCAATTCTTATTGAGAAATAATAACATATTTACTTATCTACTTGGGAAAAGCGATAAATTCTTCGTTTTGCAAAATACAAAGTGTGGCGCCCCTGTGTCTAGACGCCACAGAGTAGTATTGCATTTATTATTTATATGTGGTATTATTGTAAGTTGCTAGTTTAGGAGTTAAATATTATGGAGTCTATTTTTACACTCACTTAGGACCACACCACCTAGAGTAGGGAGAAACAGAACATGGTAGATCCCAGATAGGTGGGGGCGGAGCTTAGGATTGAGTAAGAGTGACAGTTGACAGTTTACCTCAGACGATGCTGGGAAGGCAGACAGAGTGGTCAGGCCTGGCAGCCCAGCTGAGTGGAGGGTACCCCATCTTTATGTGGGGACCCAGGACAGAAGGCAACGGGCCAGGGCTGGTAGGAGCCAGCTGGTCATGTTGAGGGGACACCGGTGACACGGACAACCGAGGCAGCCAGGAGTTCAACCCTGACTGCAAAGCCGATGAGCTGCAGGCCCAACAAGACCGGGTTGCTGACAGCCCCACAAAGGCACCTCATCCCTCAGGGCTAAAAACCGGTTCAGGACACTAGAAGAAATTAAAAGGGACAGGCTGAATTCCGTGGACAGGGGCTTTAGTCCTTGGGCCCAGACTGGACCGGTAAAGCACAGACCTTATCTTCTAGACACAGACCGTAGGACTGGCGGGTGAGCTCTACAAGGGTGGGAAAGATAGAAAGACAGAGAAAGAGAGTAGAAAATCCTGAAAGACAAAGAGAGAACATCTAGAGACTCCATAAGAGAAACCTTGAGTTGGCAACAACACCCTAAAAACCAAACTGTACCGTGTCTTGTTATGCCATCAGCCGGTACCGAGTAAATCAAAGTTAAACTTGAACTGGTTTCTGTTATTCCTCCCGCCGCAGCCTGGAGGGATCAACATCATCATCAACATCAGCTCAGCAGAGGGGTAAGAACTGCAGTACCACCATTACCATCACTGTCCTCCCTCACCGTCTCACCACAATAGCTGCCCTGAGGTAAAGCTCCACCTGTGGGGAGCTGTACCACACTTAGCTGTCTCAACCATCACCTCAGTGGTCGGCTGGCAGCGCCAGTACCATCTTATCGGACACTACAGGTGGCGTCACGTTCCCCTGTAAATAACCCCTTTAATCCCCACCGTTTAACATCATCTAGTAAACATCATCTAGTAAAATTGATCACCAGGGCACGGCACCGGGGTCCCGACCATCCGTGACTCCCCACACAGTCGCCCCGGTGACCGAGTCCCTCATCTACCGTAGCTCTGGTTGAATCGAATTGGCGTCGACGAACAGGACGGACCAGCCTGGTATCTACCAGGTGAAGTGTGCCTAAGGACTTTATTACTGACTAACTGTGTGGTATATAAAAATTGAGCCGCCTCACAAATTTAAACTGCGTCACTACAGCAGGAGAAAGAGCGGGAAGATAAGCCCCGCCCCCTCCACTCTGCCAAGGAGTGACGAAGGTAGTGGCGGGCTCCGGAAAGCCCGAAAGACTTGCCCATAGGAACTTCGTGGTGGGCGGGCTTAAAAGTGCAAAAACAACTATGCGTCGGCCCAGGGGCGTGCCTCGGCCCCTCAACGAACATGGGCCATTCAAGAGGCATCAAAAAGTCTCCCCACCCCCATAGCTCTCAATCAACCTAGGGGGCGGGTCAAGCACCGTAACGGAGGATCCAGCGAGCATGGAGCCTGGAAGAGGGAAGACTGCCGAGCCCGGAAAGCCTGATCCGGTTTTCCGAAGAGCCCGACATGACTGGGGAGGAGGACCAAGAGGAAGGAACAGCCGGCGGCGCAGAGGTGTCCGGGCCCCACGCGCTATGGTGGGCCGTTCACCTGGAACAGCAACAAAAACCGGGTTGGTATGGAGATGAGGCGATGTGGATCCCAGTCTCCAACCCTGACCCCGCACTCCTGGCAATCTGTCGGGAGGCCACAGTTCCAGGATGACATGAAAGGCAATTTCATCATCTGCAAGCGCCATACAGGACAACGTGTGTGGTATATGATCCAAGTTAGCAGTGGCAAGGAGTAGTAAACATACCTGGTATCGTATATCATTGTAAATAGTTAAATGCCTTTTCTTTTGCAGCACTACTATAGTGTAATTGTGCCTGTTCAAAAAATGAGTGTTTTGCACAGCCTTGTTTTCTTACAGTACTTGATGGACATTGAACAAAAGACTTACCTCAGTGGCCGGCTGGCAGCGCCGGTACCATCTTATCGGACACTACAGGTGGCGTCACGTTCCCCTGTAAATAACCCCTTTAACCCCCACCGTTTAACATCAACATCTAGTATAATTGATCGCCAGGGCATGGCACCAGGGTCTCGACCATCCGTGACTCCCCACACAGTTGCCCCGGTGACCGAGTCCCTCATCCACCATAGCTCTGGTTGAATCACAAAGATCTTAATACTTTTCAAACAAGGATAATTGTCACACCCAACTGTGTAAAATGCTATGGCTTCATCTGTTTATACTGTCTGTGTTAAACAACAGCAATGCTGGTGTCTGCTCCCAATCAGGGATAATTTTTTGACCATTTATACACTATAAGTAGCCAACAAAGTCTGAACCTGCAGTGTGTGGTTAAAGGGAACCTGTCAACGTCTTTGGGCATTTCAAACTGTGCTCACCAGCTTACACATAATGTAAATGGGGTTTTTATAACCCCTCTATGTGCCCAGACATGCCCTTCTTACCTGAGATATGAACTTACATTCTGGCCAGCACTGCCTCCTATTAAGTCGGGGAGGCATGCCATATGCTCCAGATATATAAAGTCCTCACCGCCCCCTGGCTGCAAATCCACCCTGCAATTTGAAAATTCCAATCCCTCCTCTGTCTGGCGCTTGAGTGACAGGAGCACTCGCGCCTGTGCAGTGGAGCAGGTGACTATGCTCCTCCATTGAAGACACTGCCGACATCTTGCGAGATTTGTGAAGTCTTGCGAGACTTCCACACTTCAATGGAGCAGCACGGTCACCTGCTCCACTGCGCATGAGCTACATAATCCACCTGGACCATATACCAGCCTCCCGGACTTAATAGGAGGCAGTGCTAGACAGAATATAAGTTCATATCTCAGGTATGAGGAGCACGTCTGGGCACATCGTCCTTCCCTCCTATTAACCAGAACTTGCACATATAAAGTAGAGCCTCTCTTTTTCTGATAAGAAATAGCTACTTTTATATTGGTAACAATCAATGGGAATTACCGTATATACTCGCGTATAAGCCGAGTTTTTCAGGCCAAAAATTGGGCTGAAAAGTACCCCCCTCGGCTTATACGCGAGTCAGTGCTGTATACCGATGTATACATCGGTACATACCGATGTATACATCGGTATACAGCAGCCCCCGCATCCCCAGTAATGCAGGGCCCCCCCAGGGTCTCTCCGGTCACCTGTAAAGCAAGCTATACTTATCAGTGTCCCGCTCGCACCCGCCGCTGCCGACATCCACGATCCTCCATCTTCATGCGACTCCTCTTCCTGTTTCTGTGCGCGTCGCCGGCAATGACGTCATTCCCGGCGACGCGCACAGGAAACAGGAAGAGGAGTCGCATGAAGATGGAGGATCGTGGATGTCGGCAGCGGCGGGTGCGAGCGGGACACTGATAAGTATAGCTTGCTTTACAGGTGACCGGAGAGACGCTGGGGGGGGCCTGCATTACTGGGGCTGCCTGTATACTACCGCTGGGGCTGCTATATACCTCTGGGGCACTGTATACTACCACTGGGGCTGCTATATACCTCTGGGGCCCTGTATACTACCACTGGGGCTGCTATATACCTCTGGGGCACTGTATACTACCACTGGGGCTGCTATATACCTCTGGGGCCCTGTATACTACCACTGGGGCTGCTATATACCTCTGGGGCACTGTATACTACCACTGGGGCTGCTATATACCTCTGGGGCCCTGTATACTACCACTGGGGCTGCTATATACCTCTGGGGCACTGTATACTACCACTGGGGCTGCTATATACCTCTGGGGCCCTGTATACTACCACTGGGGCTGCTATATACCTCTGGGGCACTGTATACTACCACTGGGGCTGCTATATACCTCTGGGGCCCTGTATACTACCACTGGGGCTGCTATATACCTCTGGGGCACTGTATACTACCACTGGGGCTGCTATATACCTCTGGGGCCCTGTATACTACCACTGGGGCTGCTATATACCTCTGGGGCACTGTATACTACCACTGGGGCTGCTATATACCTCTGGGGCCCTGTATACTACCACTGGGGCTGCTATATACCTCTGGGGCACTGTATACTACCACTGGGGCTGCTATATACCTCTGGGGCCCTGTATACTACCACTGGGGCTGCTATATACCTCTGGGGCACTGTATACTACCACTGGGGCTGCTATATACCTCTGGGGCCCTGTATACTACCACTGGGGCTGTATATACTACCACTGGGGCTGTATATACTACTGGGGCTGCGTGTATACTACCACTGGGGCTGCTGTATCTACCTCTGGGACTGGTGTATACCACACTGCTGGGGGCTGTATACTTGTGCTAGGGTCCACCCTCGGCTTATACACGAGTCAATAGATTTTCCCAGGTTTTGGGGGCAAAAGTAGGTGGGTCGGCTTATACACGGGTCGGCTTATACACGAGTATATACGGTATTGTTTAGGAGTCTGTTACCATTGATAGGTCAGTCTACCAGAAATTGCATATACTATAGATTGTAATTCTGAGAATCCCATCACCAGTCGACGGCAGTAACAGCCTATATAACTTTTCTCATATAAAACGGTGACTAATGTGATTTCTATATATGAATAAAGCTTTATTGGAGAACGTGGGACTTCTTACTCATCAGTATATGTATCTGAGCAAACTGCAATGAAAGATTTCTGCTATAGGCTGGTTCTAATATTAGGCTTTGTCAGAATAACGGTATGCCTCAGCTTGTCATTAAGTTGGGAATTTAAAGTCTATTAGCGTTATATATTTAGATGTAAAAAACCACAGAAACATATGGAACTCTTATATCTTCATAGCAAATGAAAAGAAATATATGAATAGATGATTCATTGTGATGTATGAGCAGAAATTCAAACGGTTTACCGCAGAGGGCTAAATACAAATGCAAACCATCTTTATAATAATTGTCGCTATTGTTCTACTCTGAGAATTGTTTTCAAGAACAGATCAGTTAATTCACTATATCTAATCTCAAATACCACATTGGAGTAGACACAAAAGGAATAATCAGTCGGTAGATATGGAGGAGAATTTAATAACAATGGACAATTGGTAGGAATTTATTATAACACATATCATCTCTAATTACATACTAGTTTTCTTAAAGGAGCATTTCCATTTTATAAGGTCATAAGTTACATATCACTAGGGTATAACATAATATCATGAGATTTCAGCTTTTTTCCTGTACAATTGTACTCCTGGCCACCCATGGTGTAAAGAAATGGTATGCACCTCCAATTAAGTGAATGGGGTCTATAAAAAGAGCTATTATGGCTAGTATGATCAATATTGATTGCATATCCCATTAATATGCTGTAACTTACTACCAATAAACAGTTATTTACTTATGAGTTGTGTGAATAGGGTAACAGAATGGCCTGAGCTGGAAGCCATGAGCAAGGATCCACATTACAGGGTTTATGGAGCAAAGATTAGGTAGATGGAAGGGTTTAAGGCATGAAGGGTCGATATTTAGGTGCTGGGAAATGGGAACTGTCCATTCCAGTGCAGGAAGAGACAGTAAGGGTATGTGCCCACATAGTGGTTTAGTGACGTTCAAACCGTCAGTAAACCGGTGGAAATTTGCAGGAGCCTAGAGTTCTGAGCTCTGAAGTCTCCAGCTGTTTCCCAGCGGTTTTCCAGCGGTTTTTTCAGTGTGTGCACAGCGTTTTTCAGTCGGTTTTTCCGGCGGTTTTTCCGGCGGTTTTCTATGGAGGATTTTGTTCATGAAAACGATCAAAAACCGCTGAGAAGAATTGACATGTTGTACGATCCTAAACCGCTAGGAAACCGCTCAACCTCTGGCAGATCCGCTTACATAAACCCACTATGTGTGCACAGCGTTTTCTAAATTACATAGGGTTACTTGTAAGTCCTAACGCTGCTTAGGATTTACATAAATTTAAATAAAACCTATGCTAAACCGCCGGCCGTTTTCGCTGCTAAACCGACGTTAAACCACTATGTGGGCACCTACCCTAAAAGGTCTATTGGTCTATTTCCAGTTCTAGATTCCTGTGGTCTGTTTGCTGGATGTCCTCCTTGTATGTCTTTATTTGAGGACACTCCAGAGTTACTGACAGCTCACATGACCTGTTCTTGTTGTAGAACCTGACAATTGGAAAAATACATGTCAGGCACCTGGACACTCCTCTAGAGATTGCAAAGGATTGCACAATCAGGGCTAGTTCAATGGATGTCACAATTAAGACCCAGCAACACATAGGAGCCCCACAAGAGTCCCCCCAAGTTGGGTTTCTTGACTTTATTCCATCTGATCATAGATTGCAGCCTAGAAGGAATTTTGTCAACTAGCAATTCCAAGTGGAGGTAAATAGACCTTTTTTAATAATACAGTAATAATAATAATAATCTTTATTTCTATAGTGCCAACTTATTCTATTGTATTTTCTACAACTGTTTCTTAAGACTGTTTGTATATAAATTCTGAATTCCTAAAGGGAACCTGTCACCCCCCAAGGCCTATGAAGGTAAAAGAGCCACCTTCAACAGCACTAAGGCTGCATTCTGGCTCCAAACTTCTACTTGGAAAGGTAGGTGTGTGCTTTACTGAGCTCTCAACCGGCTGCCTGCTGCCAATCATCCCCTCTCTGTCCTCCAGGCGCAGTCTCCTTTCTGCTCCTTACGTCCATGGCACCTCCGCTGTGAAATCAAGTCTCAGGCATTCGCATTGTGTGCTGCCCGACAAGTGAGGTCACATGATCTCCTCACGTCGCTTCTGCATATAGCGGAGACCCTAGAACGTGGCCCCGCAGTGTGTTATGAGGTATTCACACTGCGGAGCTGGGGTGTCCGCTATACGCAGGCACAATGTGAGGAGATCATGTGACCTCACTCATCGGGCTGTGCACACTTCGCATGCCTGAGACAGATGGGGGATGATTGGCAGCAGGCAGGCGGTTGAGAGCTCAGTTAAGCACACACCCACCAGTCCAAGTAGAAGTATGGAGCCAAATTTATAAAACTAATTATTTCAGTGTCCCCCTGGGACATTACACATAAGAGCAACCTTCACAGAATACAGCCTTAGTGCTGCTGAAGGTGGCTCTTTTACCTTCAAAGGCCCTGGGGTAGGGGTGGCAGGTTCCCTTTAACAATTCAGAGATTTATATACAAACAGTCTTAAGAAACAGTTGTAGAAAATACAATAGTTGGGAACAAAAAACATAATGAGGACCCTGCTTGCAAGAGCTTACAATCTACAATAAGGTGGGGGTGACACTTAGTACAGGGGCTTATTTACAATCATGGTCCAACCACCTTGAGAAAGTGTTGAATATATAAGAGTGGAATACATGGCCATCGGCCAATCTGTGTAGAGCTTTTGGGTCTAATGGAGTTTGACAGTTAGGTTATCCCCTTCTTCCCTGAACATATGTCTAAATGACTTCGATTAGGGAGAATGATAGGCCGCTCTGAAAAGATGTATTTTTAGGGAGTGCCTAAAACTATGTCAATTGTGGATAGTCCTAATTTCTTGGGGTATAGTATTCCAGAGAACTGGTGCAGCTCAGGAGAATTCTTGGAGCCAGGAATGGGAGGTTTGGATTAGTGCAGATGTTAGCCTCAAGTCACTCCCAGAGCGAAGCGAATGAGTGGGGTGATAGAGATGAGGGTAGAGGGTAGAAAGGTAGGGACGTGCTGCACCATGAAGAGCTTTGTGGGTGAGAACAAGCAATTTGAATTGGGTTTGTCGAGCCCACTGGGATGAGGGTACTCGGTACCGGACCGTGTCTGCTATTGGGGAAGTCACGGGTGGTCCTGGTCCGGACCATGTCCCGGGCCCTGGCAAATAAAAGGGTGTATTTACAGGGGAGAATAGTCTATCGTGACGCCACCCACTATATGCGGCCAGTAAGGGGGCCGCTGCTGCTGCAGAACCTCCGGGGATGATGTCGTGGCAGTGTAGATGGTATAGTTCCAGTGAGTAGAACTGTATTCCCCGGGGCAGTGATGGTATAATGGTATAATGGACTTGGATAGTGGAGACGGGGTTAAAGAACACACTCACGTTTTGTAGTAAAAGGTGCAATTCTCCTTTTCTCCTGATGCTGCAGCTTCTTCTAACCCGTGTGCAGAGCTGACAGGCTGGTAACTCTGCAGGTGGGAGCTCTCTGCTGCTGGATGTAGGGCAAAGGTTGCAATCAATACACAGGCTCACAGTTTTGCTGTTTTCCAAAGCTTTACTGCGGATGTTGTTGCAGATTATAGTCCACGGAGTCAGTAATGGGGCTAGGCTCTCTTCCCACCCTGTCCGGGTCATCAGCTTCCTCGTGCTGCTCTGTGTGTGTGTCCTGAGCTGCTGCTTCTAGCTGAGCTGCTGGGACTCCTCACTCTTGTGGCACCCCAAGGGTTAATGTGCCACAGAAACAACACAGGTTCACTCCCCACACAACACTACACTAGGAAGTGGGAGGAGCTTAGGTGGCACCTGCACTAGTGGGAGGAGCTAAGTTGTTTACCACAGAGCAAGAGTGACAGTTAGTCAGTCTGCAGTTGGAGTCTAGTCTGGAGCAGGAGCAGAGTCAAGTAGAAGTGGAGGTCCTGAGAGGTCTGAGGAAAGGAGACAGAGTAACAGAGGAACATCCCCGGGATAAAGAGTTACCCCAAAAACTTGACCCCGGGGAGGCGCTTAAGACGGATACCGGATCCGAGGCTGTACCTGAGACAGACAGGACAGTAAACACCGGTATAGTGAAGGTCCACCATCTTCACAGCACCATAGCAAAGCAACACGGAGGAGTCAGTGACACAGAGGACTCAAGTTGCCCAGCATATTGGTACCCGTGAGCAGAGACAGGGCCAGCAGTTCAGCTACAAGTAGCAGCAGGGCCACACACAGCGCTTAAGTAGGAAGCCAAGGACCCGGTCAGGGTGGGAGCAACCTGGTACAGACTCCGTGGACAATATTGTGATTTACCATCTGCAAGTAAAGACAACAGAAAACAACAGAAACTGTGAGTGTGTGTGATCGTTATACTGAAGCCCCACTTGCCCTCATATACTGCGATTACCTCTACTCTCATCATCTCTACTGCTACCCCTACTCTCCTGCAGCATCAATAACTATCCTCACAGACTTTAACTACTACTACCACTGCCCCGGGGAACCCAGTTCTGCCCACAGGAACTATTCTATCCACGCTGCTATCCCATCATCCCCGGAGGTTCTGCAGCAGCGGCGGCTCCAGTACTTACCGCATATAGTGGGTGGCGTCACGAGTGACAAATCCCCTGTAAATAACCCTCCATTTTATTGTGCGGGCCCGGGACACGGTCCAGACCAGGACCGCCGTGACATCCCCCAGCAGTACCCCGGTCCGGCACCGAGTACCCCGTCCCAGTGGGCTCCACACTCTCTCTCTGTGTTCTGCTGGTACCACTTGGCTAGGCAACTTGAGTCCTCTGTGCTGTGCTGACCCCGCCGTGTTGCTTTGCACTGGTACTGTGGGCATCTAGAAACCCCACTGCTCCTGGATTCACCGTGCTGTGTATCAGTCACAGTACCGGATTCGGTGTCCGTTCTGTGCGCTTCTCTGGGGCGAGTAATGGTTGCTCTCAAGCTCCCAGACGTGTTCATCAGTCTGTAGTTCTCCTGTTCCTCAGACCCTCACTAGGCCTGGAATCTGTGAGCAGACTGCAGAGAAGCTTAGCACAGTCTCTCTCTGTCATGCAGTCTCTCCCTCAGTTCTCAAGGAAATTAACTAACTTACTTCCTCATGAACTGGAGTATTTAAGAGAGCAGGTTGTGCTCCCCCTCCTGGCCGAGAGGTGCTAGTGTTTGTCAGTGTGTTGTGGGGAGGGAACCCATGTGATGTTATTGTGGCACATTAACCCATGGGATGCCACAGATCCTATAATGTACGGGCAGCCAATGCAATGACTGGCATAGAGCAGAAGCATCCGAGTAATGGTTAGCTAGATAAGTGACCCTGGCTGCTACATCAAGGATGGACTGGAGAGGGGAAAGTCTAGTGAGGGGGAGGCCAATTAGTAGAGAGTTGCAATAATCAAGGCGGAAGTGGATCAGGGCCACTGTGATGGTTTTATTTGTTTCCATGGTGAGGAAGGAGTGAATTCTAGAGATGCTTTTCAGTTGCAGGCGACAAGAGTGGGCGACAGATTGTATATAGGAAGTGAATGAAAGATCAGCATCAAACGTAACACTCAGACAGTGAGCCTGCTGCCTAGGCGTTATCATGGTGCCACACCGAGAGGGAGATGTCAGATTTAGGGAGGTTAGTGGATGGCGGGATTATTAGAAATTCAGTTTTAGAAAGGTTGAGTTTCAGTTAGAGAGTGGACATGATTTTGGGAACTGCGGTTAGACAGTCATTGGCGTTCTGTAATAAAGCAGGGGTAAGGTTAGGGGATGATGTGTATAGTTGTGTGTCATCAGCATAAAGATGGTACTAGAAGCCAAATCTGCTGACGGTCTGTCCAATAGGGGTCGTGTAGAGAGAAAAGAGAAGAGGGCCAAGGACTAAACCCTGAGAGAACCCCAATAGTGAGAGGAAAGGGAGAAGTGGAGACAGCAAATGATACAGCGAAAGAGTGGTCAGAAAGATAAGAAGAGAACCAGGAGAGACCAGTGGCTTTATGCCAATGGAGTGCAGCATAGCGAGTAGGAGATGGTGGTCAACAGTGTCAAAGGCTGCAGAAAGGTCAAGAAGGATAAGCAGAGAGTGATCACCATTATGTTTTGCCATCAGTAAGTCATTGGTCACTTTGATGAGGGCAGTTTCTGTAGAATGTAAGGTGCAGATACCAGACTGTAATGGGTCTAGAAGAGAGTGAGTGGAGAGGTAACGGGTGAGGCGGGAGTAGAACAGGTGTTCCAAGAGTTTAGAGATGAAGGGGAAATTGGAGACTGGTCTGTAATTATTTATGCAGGATGAGTCAAGAGAATTTTTTAAAATAAAGGAGTAATGATAGAATGTTTGAAGGAGGAGGGGAAGAAGTCAGACGAGAGGGAGAGATTCAAGATTTTGGTTGGGTGAGTAGACATGACCAGAGAGAGAGATTGGAGTAGGTGTGAGGGAATGGGGTCTGTGGTGCATGTGATAGGATGAGAGGAAGAAAGGAGCCTGGAGACTTCTATAACTAGGTCAAATGTAGAGAGTGAGCCAGAGGACATGTGGGGAGAGATAGGAGTAACAGCGCTTTGAGATACGGAGTTCATTTCCTGACAGATGTTTTCTCTTTTCTTAGTGAATTAAGAAGTCAGATCATCAGTACAGAGGTCAGTGATTGGGGCCTGCACTTTAGGATTGAGGAGAGAGTAAAAGGTGTAAAAGAGTTTCTTTAGGTGGTTGGATAGTGAGGAGATCAGGGCGGTGAAGTAGGAGTGTTTGGTGAGGTAAAGGGCAGAGTTATCGGTTCTTAGCATAAAGTTATAGTGGATGAAGTTTTCTGGTGTGCAAGGATTCCTCCATAAGCGTTCAGAACTTCTATCACTAGAAGAATCGAGTTTGTGATGTAAGCAAGGGCTGACTAACTTTGTGTTTGGAAGTTTTAATGGTGAGGGGCACTACTTGGTACAGGGTTTTTCTGAGAGTGTAGTTGTAGTGATTCACTTGAAGACTGGAACAGGAAAAGAGAGATTGGGGACAGTGATGAGTGTAGAGAGCCTGAGTTTGAGGGTTGATGGCCTGAACATTTCTGAATGTGTGATAGAAAGGGGTGTGGTGGGGTGGGCGAGAATTTGTAAGCGTGAAGGAGAAAATATTGTGGTCAGAGAGAGGAAGAGGTGAGTTATGTAAGGAGGAAGTTTAGAGAGTTGGACAGAGACCAGGTCAAAGGTATTACCATCCTTGTTTGTCTCAAAGGTTGAGAGATAGGAGCTCAGATGCAGATGGGAAGATGGGGCTGTTTATGTGGACGTTAAAGTCTCCCAGAATAAGGGTTGGTAATTCTGAGGACATGAAGTGCGGCAGCCATGCGGAGAAATGGTCGAAGAACTTGATGTGTGACCCTGTGAGGCAGTATACAACTCCTACTCTGAGGGTGAGGGGATAGAAGAGCCTAATGGTATGAATCTAAAAAAAGTGATGGTGCTGGGGGATGACCTGAAAAGTATATTGCGGTGACAGGAGTAAACCGACTCCACCACCATGTCTGTTCTCAGGTCATGGGGAATTAGAGAATTGTAAGCCATCATGAGAAATAGTGGCTGGGGAAACCGTATCTGAGTCCAGGAACCAGGTTTCAGTCAGGGCCAGCAGATTAAGAGAGTTAGCGAGAAAGTAGTTTTGGATAAAGGGAAGCTTGTTGCATACAGATAGAGGATTCAAGAGAGCTCAAAAGAGGGAGATGAAGGTGTGCAAGCAATGTTAATGAGGTTAGTAGGGTTTCTATGTGAGGGTGGGGAGGGGTTAAAGTAGGTAGAGGGTGGACCAGGATTGGGAGAGATATCACCTGACAGGATCAGCAGTAAAACGAGAAAGAGCAAATACCGTATATACTCGTGTATAAGCCGACCCGTGTATAAGCCGACCCCCCTACTTTTGCCCCCAAAATCTGGGAAAACCTATTGACTCGTGTATAAGCCGAGGGAGGACCCCAGCACAGGTATACAGCCCCCAGCAGTGTGGTATACAGCAGCCTCCCCAGTGGTATATACAGGCCCCAGCAATGTTACAGCAGCCTCCCCAGTGGTATATACAGCAGCAGCCCCAGTGGTAGTATACAGCAGCCCCAGTGGTAGTATACAGCAGCCCCAGAGGTATAAACAGCCCCAGTGGTAGTATACAACAGCCCCAGTGGTAGTATACAGCAGCCCCAGTGGTAGTATACAGCATCCCCAGAGGTATATACAGCCCCAGTGGTAGTATACAGCAGCCCCAGTGGTAGTATACAGCAGCCCCAGAGGTATATACAGCCCCAGTGGTAGTATACAGCAGTCCCAGAGGTATAAACAGCCCCAGTGGTAGTATACAGCAGCCCCAGAGGTATATACAGCCCCAGTGGTAGTATACAGCAGCCCAGAGGTATATACAGCCCCAGTGGTAGTATACAGCAGCCCCAGAGGTATATACAGCCCCAGTGGTAGTATACAGCCGCCCGCCCGCCACCCCCATCAGTATACAGGCCCCCCATCAGGATCCAGGGCCCCCCCTCCTTGCTCCGCAAAACCTGCAAAGGAAAATCATTATACTTATCACTGTCCTGTCGCCGCCGGACCGCCGCTGCCATCGCGATCCCCGTCTTCTTCCAGCGTCTTCCGGTTTCTTGTGGTCGGCGCAGGCAATGACGTCATTTCCTGCGACCACTTGAAGCCGGAAGACGCTGGAAGAAGACGGGGATCGCGATGGCAGCGGCAGTCCGGCGGCGACAGGACAGTGATAAGTATAATGATTTTCCTTTGCAGGTTTTGCGGAGCAAGGAGGGGGGGCCCTGGATCCTGATGGGGGGCCTGTATACTGATGGGGGTGGCGGGCGGGCGGCTGTATACTGGGTATATACTCGCGTATAAGCCGAGGGGGGACTTTTCAGCTTAATTTTTTGGGCTGAAAAACTCGGCTTATACGCGAGTATATACGGTAGTTTTTGGATTTAGGATATTGTTTCTGATGCAATACCCTGGAATATGATGGACTGAGATTATTCAGTAAGGTGAAGACAGCATGGGAACTGAACATAGTCGAGGGAATGAGATAGGGGCTGATGTGGATGAGGGATGATGGAGGGGGATGGGGCAGTGGAAGTGAATGGCAAAGGCAAAGATAGACATTGAAATAAAGTCCATAGTAAAAAATGAGTATGAAAGAGAGTGAGTTACCCAACTCCTATCCTGACTAAATGTCATACACAATCAAACTGGTTAGTGTAGAATATGGTGCAACAGATGACACATGGAGTTTACATCAATTGCAGATATTGTACTGTGAGAGGGGGTTGAAATAGAATGTGATTTCAGTGGAAAGATATTATCATAGCAAGCAGAAATCTAGTACCATCCACTTCCAGCAAATTCCAGTCAAATTCTAGTCAAATTCATTTCTATGCGCTTATATGAGGCACATGGCAGACTCATCTTGGCAGACGTAAGGATGGTACATTTATAATAACAAAATTGGATTCAGCTGATTGTGGAGTGGAGGGGGCTGGAGTCCAATAGGCTATTTAGAGTCAGAAGTGAAAGCAAATGGTGGAGGACAGGCAGATTTAAACAAAGGGTCATAAACTTAGGTATGTAGCAAGAGTAATGGAATGAGAAGTTACAAGCATAATCAGGTGAAATATTTCAGCGATGAAAGTGAACATACTGCACTATAGATATAGAAATGTAGAAGGAAAAGAAGTCAGACACTATTCAGCCATATTTCAGCGATGAAAACGTACATACCTCACTATAGATATAGAAATGTAGCAGGAAAAGAAGTCAGACACTATTCAGCAATATTTCAGTGATGAAAATGTACATACCTCACTATAGATATAGAAATGTAGCAGGAAAAGAAGTCAGACACTATTCAGCAATATTTCAGTGATGAAAATGAACATATCCTTTTTAACTGAGAAAGGGAGGTTTACAGCCTAACTTATGGCGTCCTGCAAAATGCAAAGGTATTTGTAAGAGGCCATTTTTTTCTTTTTCTTTTTCTTATATATTATGTACCCATTCGGTGAACTTTCTGTAAAATAAAATTATACATGTGTTAAACATGTGGCTAGGTACTCGTAGGTGTGAGGTCCCGTGACGGGGGCTACGAGCTTACGCTATTTTGGTCCAAGATATCAAACTAAAACCTCACTGTCATCTATAGTGATATATTGCATTTTTTTATCTGTAGTGATATATTGCATTTTCTATCTGCAGTTTACATCAGTGTCCTTAGGGGGCGACAGTCACTTGTGTTGCATTAGTTGTTGCAGAGCGGCCCGCCTTGTATAACAGCTGGGCGTCATTAATAGGCTGCCTTCTGACACTGTGCTTCACTAGTGGAGTGGCTGCTGCCCGGTGGTGACCTCATGTCCAGCGACACCACCTGTCTCTTCCTTGTGGCACGGCTGGAGCAGATGCTACAAATCGCCCCCGATGCCAGGGTTGTAGGAGATGGTGCATCGGTGTTGAGAGATATGGGGTGCCTCTGGGGTAGCTTATGGCGTCCTGCAAAATGCAAAGGTATTTGTAAGAGGCCATTTTTTTTTTTCTTTTTCTTATATATTATGTACCCATTCGGTGAACTTTCTGTAAAATAAAATTATACATGTGTTAAACATGTGGCTAGGTACTCGTAGGTGTGAGGTCCCGTGATGGGGGCTACGAGCTTACGCTATTTTGGTCCAAGATATCAAACTAAAACCTCACTGTCATCTATAGTGATATATTGTATTTTTTTATCTGTAGTGATATATTGCATTTTCTATCTGCAGTTTACATCATTGTCCTCTAGGGGGCGACAGTCACTTGTGTTGCATTAGTTGTTGCAGAGCGGCCCGCCTTGTATAACAGCTGGGCGTCATTAATAGGCTGCCTTCTGACACTGTGCTTCACTAGTGGAGTGGCTGCTGCCCTGTGGTAACCTCATGTCCAGCAACACCACCTGTCTCTTCCTTGTGGCACGGCTGGAGCAGATGCTACAAATCGCCCCCGATGCTAGGGTTGTAGGAGATGGTGCATCGGTGTTGAGAGATATGGGGTGCCTCTGGGGTAACTTATGGCGTCCTGCAAAATGCAAAGGTATTTGTAAGAGGCCATTTTTTTCTTTTTCTTATATATTATGTACCCATTCGGTGAACTTTCTGTAAAATAAAATTATACATGTGTTAAACATGTGGCTAGGTACTCGTAGGTGTGAGGTCCCGTGACGGGGGCTACGAGCTTACGCTATTTTGGTCCAAGATATCAAACTAAAACCTCACTGTCATCTATAGTGATATATTGCATTTTTTTATCTGTAGTGATATATTGCATTTTCTATCTGCAGTTTACATCAGTGTCCTCTAGGGGGCGACAGTCACTTGTGTTGCATTAGTTGTTGCAGAGCGGCCCGCCTTGTATAACAGCTGGGCGTCATTAGGCTGCCTTCTGACACTGTGCTTCACTAGTGGAGTGGCTGCTGCCCTGTGGTGACCTCATGTCCAGCGACACCACCTGTCTCTTCCTTGTGGCACGGCTGGAGCAGATGCTACAAATCGCCCCCGATGCTAGGGTTGTAGGAGATGGTGCATCGGTGTTGAGAGATATGGGGTGCCTCTGGGGTAACTTATGGCGTCCTGCAAAATGCAAAGGTATTTGTAAGAGGCCATTTTTTTCTTTTTCTTATATATTATGTACCCATTCAGTGAACTTACAGCCTAAGTACATCTATTAAGGTCAGCTCTACGTGGGTCAAAGCCATACAGATGTCCAAGGTCTCCCTTAAGAAGAGAATCAGGGTTGCCCAAATAAATATATGCAGTTGAGCAATACAAAAAGACAACATCACTCATGAACAGTGTAATCTTCAGTTTTATTCAGAGTGTTTCATCAAAAAGGCAGGGGCCGTGGGGCCATAAGGGGAGGGAAAGGACGACACGGTGCCCAGAAAATGGACCTCGATCATTTTGTTCACAAATGAACTTCAACGGTTCCAGGACTAGACCCATTGAAGCTCACTTCTTATCAAAACAATCGTCATCCATTTCCTTGGCGCCCTGTCGTCCTCTCCCTCCCCCTCCTGTTTTAGGTCAGTTAGGATTGCTATAATTATTAATATTTGCCAAACACCAGCATAATGAGAGGGAATGTTTTAAGGTATTTTCTTTCTTACTGCAAAGTCACAAGTTCACATACATTTCATTAGTATTTGGTACCATTGCCCTTAAACTGTATGATTTGGGTCAAACGTTTTTGGATCCATAAGCTTCTCACAATAGGTGTTAGGGATTCCGGCCCATTCCTCCAGACAGAACTGGTGTAACTAAGCCATGTTTGTAGGTCACCTTGCTCGCACCTGCCTTTTTAGCTTTACCCATACATTTTCAATAGGATTGAGATCAGGGCTTTGTGATGGCCTCTCTAATGGTGGGTTTACACACACCAATCATTGTATCCAATCTCTGAACCAATCTCTGGTTGCAGTGAAATCATGGACACATAGTTCCATTTTGAGGCTGTGTACAACATGGAGCAATCTGTCCATGATTTCACTGCAACCAGAGATTGGTTCAGAGATTGGATACAATGATTGCTGTGTGTAAACCCACCATAAAAGATTGACTTTGTTATCCTTAAGCCACTTTGTAACCAGTTTGGCAGTATGTCACAACGGCAATGCATGTCTGTCTTTAAGCCAATCACTGTTTGATGAGGTAGGCACAAATTGATTTACATCTCCATAGGGTATTATTTTCTTTTTGGGACCTGTAGGATTTTACCCAGAAGCCTCTTTTTTTTCAATTTACTCCTATAATATTTAATTTAGCTTGTCACAATTAGAATATGGTAAACAGGAAATTGTGGTGTAGGAGATAATATATGTAATTGATGGTTTACTGAATACTATAAAACAGTGACATAACCTTTATGGTTTAGGGTTAAGAAAATAGTGCCAATTAGTAGCACATAAATAAGGCTGTATTAACATTGTATAGGAATTAAAAATCGGACATTAGTTCCCTAATAAAGACATTATGCTAAATTGAGGTGTTCCTCCCCTGTATTGGAGGCATTCATGTGATCATTTTTTTAAAGTTATTTAACACTGTTCACAATAAAGTATTTTCTTTGAAACTAAAATGTACATGTTACAAAACAACCACTGTATTGTAAAGCGCTGCAGAATATGTTGGCGCTATATAAATAAAAATAAAGATTTATTATTATTACTATTATTATTATTATTATTATTATTACTTTGCTCACATTATTTATCACTACGGGGACTTTGTGACATAATTGAAATTTGTTTGAGTAACCTTACAAAATATGAGATTTTGGATGAATGTTTGCACATTTTAACATGCTACTGTATATATTTTTGCTTAACTAAACTGGCTTGGCACCTTCCACCAGGGTGGCTTGCAATGAATATAATTGAATCACCAGTACTAGCTGATGGGTCATGTGACTATTTAAAGGAGATGGGAGTGCTCACACCTGAACAGATCACAGGGCTTGCTAAAAGAACTGACATTAACCCATAGTGTAGCAAAGGAAATTAAAGAGGACCTGTCACCCCCCTCCTGGATTTCAATCTAAATGCAGCACTGAATGCAGCATGTATGCTGCATTCAGGCAAAGGGTGCCCCATGTCTCTAGTTCCCCTGTATCCCGAGATATAATTTTAGTAAAACTTACTGTTAGAAGTCAGGAGGGCATTCCCTGGGGCTGGAGTCAGCTCAATGCATGGGGGCCATTTACGCCCCCTGCCACTCTGTGCCGCCTTCTTCCTTCATCTCGCCGCCTCCCTCATGTCTTTTGATCCAACATCACCTGTCCCGCCTTCTGCCCCTGACGTCAGCGCCTTTGTCCGCCCTGCTCTGTGTTATGATGTATACATACAGCAGGGCAGCAATCTGGCATTGGCTGCGTGTTTACTCTTGCGTTCGAAGGACTGGAGTATGGACAATTGAATGCTGCGCTGGGACAATGTGGTTGCTGATGGTGGTATTTCAGATTATGCAACGACAGGTGCAGGACAGGAGGCATCTTCGCATGCACTTGTGGTGCTCCACTTTTCAGTGCGCCACAGTAGGGGTACTGCACCCATGACTGAGTGTGCAATATTGCTGTCATTGGGGAGTGTAAAGTCAACTTGAGGCTCTTATCCCAGCATCCCTACACTTAGCTGAGGGGACCAATTGGCCACCCGTTACCAGGGTAACCGATCACGGTGGGAGGAGCGGGAACCAAACAGACAGAAATGTCAGTCAGAGAATCTGGTCTGAAGCAAGGAACAAGTCCTGGAGGGACACCACAGGGAGGGTGCCCGAAAAGGAGTGGCGACCAAGACTGAAGGAGGAAACCCAGTGCCGGACCTTATCGACAGTCCGGGGGAATCCTGGTCCACAATGGGGTTCCGGCTCTGAGTCACGGAGCAGGCGAGTCTAACCCTGAGCCGTCAATACCGGTAGGTCACAGGTGTGCCCAAGGCAGCCCCGACCTCGTCCAGAACGTGCAGCCCCGCCAGAAGCACTAAACCGGGTTGGGCCCCTTAGAGAAGAAGGGTACCTCATAGCACCCAACGGGCCTGGTAGACAAGTGGGTTGTGCAGGACAGCGCAAGGATAATAAGGATGCGTAAGCAAAGACACAGAGGGCAGTGAAGGTACTAAGGAAGGAACACTCTGGGAGGCTCAAAGAGACTTTATTCTCATCAGTGACTACCCAGCCAACTACCCGCAAAGACTGTGTAACTGTGCATCTGAACTCCTGAGAACTGTTGCCAATAAAGTACCCGTACAAAGTCAGCAAGCCTCCGGTGTCTTATTCTGTTAAGTTAAGAAGCAGCTGCTGCCACATTGAGCAGCTCAGCAGCAGCACTGCTCCAGGGATTCCACTCCGCCCACAGGGAGCATTATCAACTGGCTGCAATACCACCATCCCCGGCGGTCTTACAGCGGAGCTGGTGAGATCACCAGAAACTGCAGAAGGCATCACGAGACTTTATTTTATTCTTTTTATTATTTCTCCCTTTTAACAAGTGACCCCAGGGGTACGGGTCCGGGCAGGCCACCACTGACATCACCTTACAGTAAACGCCCAGATACAGAGACCCCAAAGACCCCTGGGCGGGTCACACTATGGACAAGGGATTGACTTGCATGCACAACAGTAGAAGAAGCAGTGGTATCACCCGCAGACACTGCTCCTGAACCCTGGGGTTCGGCCCACAAAGTCGAGTGCTTTGCTGCCATGTGCCTGATCATGCTGGTAGTGGTCAGGCTGGTAGTTTTGCTACCACTGCTGATGCTGGCATGGCAGGTGGTGCAAATGGCCTTTTTGGAATTATCAGCAGAGTCCTTATAAAACAGCCAGACTTGGGAAGACCTAACAGTTGTACTGGCAAATTCTGTCATGTTGGTGTTACGGGGAAAGGCTGCCCGCCTTCTGTCTGCGGCCACCACACTGCTTCTTCCTGCCTGTTAGGGTGCTACGCCTCCCTCCCACTGTGCGCAGCTGTCCTCGCTGTGCATGTATTCCTGCCAAGTTGGGTCAGTTACTATATCATCCACCACGTTGTCTTCCTCTTTCGCACCCTGGTCCTCCTCCTGACTTTCTGGCAATTCTGTCTCATCATAGTCCTCCTCTTGTGACACTTTCCCACAATCACCTTCGTGCGACCGTGGCTGCTCAAATATTTGAAATATTTGAGCATCACTACCATGTTTCCCTGAAAATAAGGCACCCCACGAAAGTAAGGCATGCTTGGGGGGGGCGCCCTACCTCCTAATATAAGGCATCCCCCGATTATAAGGCGTACCTTGCGGTGCACTGCGGTGGCCCCCACTCTCCGGTGGTCCCCCGCTCTCCTGATTCCAGCTGTAGCTGCTGATCTCCGCCCAGGTCAGGAGTCCTGCGCCAATTACAGCGCATGAACAGTGAGCCAATCACAGCCCAGGAACAGCAAGCCAATCCGCGGGCAGTTGATGTCGTGCATGGCCTCTGAAAGGCTCGCGGTTCCTGGGCTGTGATTGGCTCACGGTTCCTGCGCTGTAATTCGCGCAGGGCTCCTGACCTGGGCGGAGAGTGGCAGCTATAGCGGGAATCCGGAGAGTGGAGGCCACCAGGGAGCGGGAGAGCGCGGACACTGGAGAGCGGGGGCCACCAGAGAGCGCGGACCGGTAAAAAAACGGTTTGTGTGTATGGATATGTGTGTGTGTCTATGGTTATGTGTGTGTGTGTATGGGTATGTATGGGTGTGTGGTGTGTATGTGTGTGTTTATGGGTGTGTGGTGTGTGTGTGTTGTGTGTGTATGGGAGACTGCAGTGGGATGTAGGGTATATAAGACACCCCCCCAAAAATAAGACATCGTCCATCTTTGGGACCAAAAAAAAATATAAGACAGCGTCTTATTTTCGGAGAAACATGGTACATGCGATCTCCTCTTGCCCCCCCCTTCAAGTGGAGGGGATGAGAGGCCCGAATCTATAAATGCAAAAGTGAACAGCTCTTCAGAGTGTCCAAGTGTGGGACCAGTTTTGTCCAGACACTGGACATGGTGGGAGGAAGGAGGATCAGGGTGAGGAGTATGCGGTCCAGCCTCACGGCTACTGAGACTTGACTGTGTGGAAGACAGGGTGGTTGTGGGGGTGGCAAACTGACTGGAAGCATTACCCACTATCCAACCAACAACCTTTTGACACTGCTCTGGATTTAATAGTGGTTTGCTGCAGTCCCCTAAGAATTGGGATAGGAAGGTCGGGCGAGAAGATGTGGGTGTTTGTTGTGGCACAATTATAGCTTGCCCACGGCCTTAGCCTCTGCATGCACCATCACCATCATGTCCAGTTCCTCGACCCTTCCCACGCACCTTGAGCATTTTAAACGAAGGACAATATCTTCCAGGCTCAGTAGAAATGCCTGAATTTAGAGTGAAGTTATATGTGATTCTAGTGACGGACAAACCCCAGTTTAAGTAGCTGTTTTTTTTAGAGATGGATAATATATGTGTAACAGGCTACACCAGCCCCAGATGTGACTAGAATGGATCCTTCTGTGCTATACGCATCATACTCTGCTATATACCCTGCCTATATACACTTACTGTATACAGCTGGATTAATCCTGAAAAGGACTGTTTTTTTAAGAGATGAATAATATGTGTAACAGGCTACACCACCCCAGCACCCCAGACGTGACTGGAATGGAATGGAGCCCCCTGTGCTATACACACCGCACTCTGCTATATACCCTGTATGCTTGCCTATATAGACTGCCTGTATACAGCTGGATTAGTCCTGAAAAGGACTGTTTGTTTAGATGGATTGTGTACCCTGCCTAGTACCTACACTACCTAAGACACACACTAAATCTGTCCCTAGCTCAGCAGCAACTCTCTCTAACTCTAGCTGACTGTGGAGCAGAGTGACAAGCCCAGCGCCGTCAAGTCTTATATAGACGTGATGACACTATGCGGCCAGCCAATCACTGTCATGCCACAACCAACATGGCTGTGGAATTACAGTGTGTGGCAGCCAATCCCTGCATGTGGGTTAGCTTGGTAAAGAGCGCCAACATGCAGGGAGGGTGAGCCGAGCATGTGCCCAAGCATCTCGCTGCTACTCAGAGAGCGCCTAGCATCTCGAGTACTGAGATTCTCGGGTGGGCACCGATTACCAGCGAGCATGCTCACCCATCCCTAATGTCCATTGAGGGAGATGTGGAAGAAGTGAATAAATACTGCAAACCCCAAGCCCGCTTTTGGCTGCTGATCAAAAGATTGACTCAATAGCCCAGGAAGACATATAATGTTTCTGGCCATAATTGTTGTTGTTGACAGTGGGGTAAAACTACACAATTCCAAGAAAATCTGCAGTGATCAATTCCAAAGACTGGACCACAGTCAGTCTCTGCCACATGAAATTACAACATAAAGGGGAAATGGATACTGGAGTTTATGAGCACTAAGGCACAAAGCAAAGGGAATGTATTAACAGATTCTGATACCTTTCTTATTAGCTTCTTGTATCTTCCTGAGCTCAATTCCTTGTATCTCCTGATGAAACGCGAAAAAAGGATGTGGCCATACAAGGAGCTAATCTGTTAATACATTCCCTTTGCTTTGTGCCTTAGCGCTCATAAACTCCAGTATCAATTTTCCCGTTGTTTATGTTAACATCCCATTGTGGGATCGCTGGTGGAGCTGCTCTGGGCAAGGGCATTTTATAAATCCTCCTCTTTGAGGACCTGGGAAGCATCTTCTTAACTACAATAACAGCAGTAGGACATGCAGGATGTCACATCTGCCCCGGATCACGTGACCTCCTGGATTCATAGTGGCTGAGGAGGGACTTCAGGCAGGCTTATCATGCAGCTTCCTCCTCTGCTTCCAGGCATATGCCGGTGTTGTGCACGACTGCACAACCCCCCGGGTGAGTGGCCAGTTGGGGTGCAATCTGTTAACCCTTGAGACGAGACCAGTAGGTTTCACATATCATGCTCCTGTACCTTTTGTTTTACATGAAATTATAAATCAGACAAAGCTTTGTTCAATAAATAATGAAGGTTAGGTATGGTCCATCAAAGCTGAATCTTTCACAAAGGGCAGTACAATCCATGTGGTTTGCCATCAATTGTGAACATATGGTTTGTTGGCCAACAAAAGGCTAACAAATGGTGCAATGGAGAGTGAGGAGGAAAATTATAGAAAGCAGTGGATGATGATGATCATGGTGATGATGACAATTGCTATACACTGCTTGTGCATGTAGACCAGCGAGCAGAAAAAAAAAGATCATGAAAAGAAGAAGTATCCGAGGTGATATGTGTAAAGGCCCCGTTACACGGTACGATATCGCTCAAACGTCACAGGTTTGGAGTCGTTCAAACGACATCATTTCGTGTAACACGGCGATACGACTACGATAAATCATTGGATCGTTGATCGCAGATTTGAGAACATGTTCTCAAATCAAACGATCCTTGACCAGCCAATCTGCTACAACGTTCTGTGTGACACCGCGATAACGATGTTGTTAACGACTTCGCCTATTCACAGCAATGAGCAAGTATTGATCGCTGGGTTGTGCGAACGATAGCTGCTCGCTACATTGTTGGTGCGTCGTCCACGATATCTATACGTGTGAAATCTCACCAACAATGTCAAAACGATGTCCTAACAACCGCGCTCCCACGAGATCATTAGTGATATCATTTCAACATTGAAGCGTGGAACAGAACCTTTAGGGAACTAAAAAGTTGAATGCACAGAGGTGTAATTGATGGACTTGAAAGTCCACAATACGTGTTTTAGCAGTGGAGGAGGTTAACTATACAGAATTCTGACTCAGGGCTCTCTCCCACTTGAGTATAAAATGGACAAGTGCAGCTGAGAAAAAAATCGCATTGCATTCAGACCCATGTTCTTCAATGAGTCAATGTTGAGTTTTCCGCAGCTGTATTCTGTTTGAGGAAAAAATTACAGTATGCTGTGTATCGCCGCATATATCAATCAAGAATCACCAATGCAAGTCTTTGGGTACAATAAAACAACAGATATTACATGGATCATCCTATTAGTATCTATTTTTTTTATAGGTACATTACCATTCTGTAGCATAGAGCACAGTAAATGGTACTGTAAATGATTGTCGAATAGTAGCTGCTGAGAAAAAAAATGCATTGCACACGGATGACTGTTCTACGGATGGCATACAGATACTAGGCAATGAAATAATAGCACACTCGCATTGCACTAGCATGGCATACAGAATGGTATATTCATGGCAATCATCCCACTTTTCTGGATGAGAAAGGGACCAATTTTGTATACACCAGTGTGAGTGAACTCTCAAAACCATTATGTTGCAGTCAGTATATATATATATATGTATATATACATATATATACACTAGATGGCGGCCCGATTCTAAAGAATCGGGTAGTCTAGAATCCATATATAGTTTATTTACTAATTGTTAGGGGAGCGCGGTGAAATGAATTATGTGTATACAGGTGGCTCAGTGGGTAGCAGAGTATACGGTGGCTCAGTGGTTAGCACTGCGCGGTGGCTCAGTGGTTAGCACTGCGCGGTGGCTCAGTGGTTAGCACTGCGCGGTGGCTCAGTGGTTAGCACTGCGCGGTGGCTCAGTGGTTAGCACTGCGCGGTGGCTCAGTGGTTATCACTGTGCGGTGGCTCAGTGGTTATCACTGCGCGGTGGCTCAGTGGTTAGCACTGCGCAGTGGCTCAGTGGTTAGCACTGCGCGCGGTGGCTCAGTGGTTAGCACTGCACGCGGTGGCTCAGTGGTTAGCACTGCGCGCGATGGCTCAGTGGTTAGCAGTGAGTGCGGTGGCTCAGTGGTTAGCAGTGAGTGCGGTGGCTCAGTGGTTAGCAGTGAGTGCGGTGGCTCAGTGGTTAGCAGTGAGTGCGGTGGCTCAGTGGTTAGCAGTGAGTGCGGTGGCTCAGTGGTTAGCAGTGAGTGCGGTGGGCAGAGTGGTCAGCGCAGCGGCGCTATGTGGGCAGAGTGGTCAGCGCAGCGGCACTGTGGGGGCAGGGTGGTCAGCGCTGCGGCGCTGTGTGGGCAGGGTGGTCAGCGCAGCGGCGTTGTGTGGGCAGGGTGGTCAGCTCAGCGGCACTGTGCGGGCAGGGTGGTCAGCGCAGCGGCGCTGTGGGGGCTGAGTGGTCAGCACAGCGGCACTGTGTGGGCAGAGTGGTCAGCGCAGCGGCGCTGTGTGGGCAGAGTGGTCAGCGGTGGGCAGAGTGGTCAGCGGTGGGGCGGAGGGACACACACACACACTCTGATATACTTACCACCGTCCCTGCTTCTTCCCTGCCGCCTGCGTCTTCCTGAGTCCACACACACACACACCCCACAGGAACACACAGACCCCATAGGGATGGACACACACCACAGAGACACCTCTCCACCCCAAAAGGACACACACCACAGGGACCCTCCCACAGGGACACACGCACACCACTGGGACACACACACACTTCAGGGACACACACCCCACGAACACACACACCACACAGACAGACACAGATTTGCACAAATCGCCTCACACAACTCGCCTCATACGTCTGGTATCTTTAATTTCCAAAAATAAACATCTGATTAAAAACAGCCAATGTGCAACACATGTGCCATATAGGGAATTAAGGCAGATGTCAGTCACATAAGCTGTCTTTTATGTGTATGTGTGAGGTAATATATACTGCCCAGCCGGGGGGGAGGGTTTACTGTTGGCTGGAGATTTATGAGGCTGCCTATAGCAACCAATCACAGCTCAGCTTCTATTTTCCTACAGGTCATTAATAAAACATATTCAAATTCTATTTTGGTATAGCTAACAGCAGTTATTTATTAACTCAGGTGTAGCTGGGTAGTACAACTAGTTTATTATATTGATGGCTGAACCATATATGACGGCACTTTTTACTATTTACCTTTTGTGCCTCTCCTGTTTCCTTATAGATTGTAGCTTGTGAGCAGGGACCTCACTCCTTATTTTTGTTACACTGTTCTGTCTTATATTGTCTGTACACGTCCCCTCTAAATAGTAAAGTGCTGCAGAATATGTTGGTGCTATATTAATAAAATTATTATTATTATTTGATCTATAAACAATTCAATACTTATGGATTGGCTTTTTTTAAGAATCCATGTCTAAATTCATTTGCATGTATTGGGGGATGGTGGTGAAGGTCCAGCAGGGGACCTGGTGACCTCCTGACATAGTTTTTTGGCTCACTACTTAGTTATTAACATTATTAAACACACAACATTCCTATACTTCTTCACATTGAGAAATGTGTTGAAAGAATGAAGAATACGATACATTAAAGAAAAAGCAAAACATTGAAGAATCTGATCTATAACCAAAATCTGCTCAGCGGTGATTCAGAGCTTAGTTGAAAAGTCAAAGAATGCCATGCAAACTACAAAAATCTTAAGATTGTTCTGTGGAGTTGTGTGTGAAAATTACATAAGGTATACAAACGTCTTCATGAGGTTAAGAGGGTTAAGTGAAGATAAATAATTTATTCAGTGGCTTCCAGTAATGGATCCCAGTTGTGTTGTAGTAGATTTCGTCCTTCTCTTCCTTTCAACGTTCTACTAGAAATGTTCGCTGAGTGTTAGAACTATATGTTTTGCAAGGTTAATTCCATTACTGGTTTGTTATTATTACAGACATTTTGAATTGATTTGTTGTTTATTTTGTAAACCAAGCCTGTTGTATACCGCTGGTGTCCTGTCCCAGGCAAGCTCCAAGGGCAAACAGAATAACACAGAGGCAGACTGTACTGCAGCTATGGTGCCCATGAAAAGGGGCCCACATTCACTTTGCTTTTAGTTTCAGAGAACCTTTACAAGACTCCCTCTCCAGAGGACCTGCATTGTTACTTAGCAAAGAGTAGGAAATTAGCCCATAGTTTTTGGAAAGGAGAGGGAAGGTGAATCTACTGTTACCAGACCCTTCTGTTCTGGGCCAAAAACAAACATCTTTGTTACGTATGGTTTCACCCTTCTTTTGTAATTTCGGTTTTCATCCTCGATTTTCGTCCGGGCAGGGTGTGTCTTCTGCCTGCCCGGGGGTTGATTCCATAGTTGAGAGGATGCGGCAGATTTGGGTTCAGGTTGTGGGCAACTTTTTTCTGTCTCAGGAGAATGCTCAGCAGTTTGCTAATCACGGGCGGTGTGTTGGTCCCCAGTTTAGGGTTGGCAATTTGGTTTGGTTGTCCTCTCAGCATATTCCTATGCGGGTTTGCTCTCCCAAATTTAAACCGCAGTTTATTGGTCCTTATCAGGTTTCTGAGGTTGTTAACCCTGCCTCGTTCTGGTTGGTGCTTCCTGCGTCCTTTTGGATTCAGAATGTGTTTCCAAGTCTTTGTTGAGGCGGCATTTGGAGCCGGTGTTTCCCTCTGTTGCTCCTCCGGATCCGATGTTGGTTGATGGGGATTTGGAACATGAGGTCGAGGGGATTTTGTATTCCCGCCTCTCAAGACATAAGTTCCAATACCTCGTTAAGTGGAAAGGGTATGGTCAGGAGGATAATTCGTGGGTTTTGGCCTTCGATGTCCATGCCGATGAGTTGGTTCACGCCTTTCATCTGGCTCATCCTGCTAAGCCTGGAGGCTTAGGTGAGGGTCCGGTGACCCCTCCTCGGGGGGGGGAAGTTACTGTTGTGGATTCCTTGGAATTCCTGGTTTGGAGCTCCCTCATGTGGTTGAGACTGGTGATGCATCTACTCTGTCTCTGAGAGATGTATCACCTGAATCTGATAATGACTGGAGGGTTGGTTTTGACTGGGATATTTAAGTGTGCTGATTTGGCTGGCTCTTTGCTAGTGTTCAATTGTTCATGAGGTGACTGTTTGTCTCCTGCCTTCTCCTGGTCCTTGCTGAATCCCTTATGGTACCTTTACACGCCGCTACAGAAGGTTAGAAACAACCGGGTGTTGGAGACAATTGTATCTTGCACCGTCAAAACACCGCGAGGTAGCGGCGTGTAAACCAGGTTGTTGCCACCGGTCACTGTCGTCACCTGTTTTTCAGCAGTGCTCAAAAACAAGTTGGTTTCAACCCGATGGTAGCAGCGTGTAATCGAGGAACAGGAAGGTTTTTGCGACACCTAGTGAACTCCCTGGGGCGTGACACAGTCTTCGGCATACCGCGCCCCATCAGCGATCATTGGTGGAAGCTCCTGCATTACGATTGGTTGTCGCTGCATAGGGCGGCATATTTAAGGAGCTGACCAGTCACACTACACAATTGCAATAGCATCATGTATTAGCCAGCCTTCCTGCGCTGGCTGGCCAATCATGATGTTATTGCTTTGTCCAATCACCGTACGAGCGTCTCGTAATCCACAACTCTGGCACGCCTATGTCTTGTCCCTGCTGCCCCAGGTCCTCCCATATTACCTTGTGGTAGCGGCGTGTAAATGAGGGAAGGTGCTCTACAGAAGGTAACCTGCGGCACCCGTCGGTGCCTCCAGGGATAGAATAAACCTTCTGTAGAGCAACTTGTAGCGGCGTGTAAAGGCAGTATCGGGTACCGTTAGGAACTGTTGAAGACACCCGGTTGTTTCTAACCTTCCGTAGCGGCGTGTAAAGGTACCATTACAGATAAGTGAATGGTTGTTTTTCTGCAAATATGTGGCTCATTTGTAATGTGCCTTTTGTATGTGAATTACTCATGTTTCTGCTCTGAGTGTAGGATTTTTTATCTTGTCTGTATAAGTGTCGTTTTTTCCCTGCATTCAGTTAGGGAGGAATTTCTCCCTAGTCTATTAACCATTCCATTACCTGTCTGTAGTTCCCAGTTTTGTTTAGTGTCAGTTAGGGATGGGCGAGTCTATTCGCTAGGACTCGTTACTCGGCGAGTAGTAAGGGACTCGCAGGACTCGGTACTCGGCGAGTTTCCGAGCGATTACTCGCACAGTAACGAGTCCAATGCAAGTCAATGGCAATCCTAGTTTTGTCAGAGTTTACTTTTTCTCACTCGCTAGACTCGCTATATCACATCACTATGTAGCTTGAATCTCCCCAAATCATTTAAACAATCGCACCGCTTCACGGATACCCGCTGTCAGCAGCGAGTCTGAGCGAGTCTGAGCAAGTCTGAGCGAGTCTACGAATCCGAGTCCTGTATACTGTATTCGAGACTCGCGAATACAGAATCTGTTATGTTCCGACAAAGCTTCCGAGACAGCCTAGCGTGTTAGGTCAGAAAACTTGTGAAGATGGACAAGCCAATCATATTCAGTAATGCCACAGACATGTTGGTTGTGGCAGGACTATGATTGGCTTCTGTCCATCGTGATGCCTATGTCATGTATGAGAGGCGAGGCTGTATATAAGCCTTGCCACCGCCATTTCCTCCACATTCCTGTGACGATCTGAGCTAGTGCAGGGTGAGGTAGATGCTGGAGCAGATCATAGGGAGTGTCAGTCAGTGTAGGGAAACTTCAAGATTCCTTATATTTAACCCAAACAGCTCTCCTGAGAGCTACCAGGAGGACAGAGGAGTACTGTGTAGATGACTGTAGGCAGGCTGGCAGGGAGGAGCAGCCTTACAGTGCACACAGGACCGACCTCATAGCTTAGGCTGCCTTCACACTGGCGTTCCCCTCTGCAGCGTTCTGCGGAGGGGTCCGCAATGTGACCGCAGCGCCCGCGAGCTCCTATCGTTATAATGGGAGCGCATGGTGCTGCGCTTGACAGCGCATGACCGTGCGCACCCATTCACTCCCATATGTGATCTGTACGCAGGCGGATGCCTGCGCACAAATCACACACTCCCGCCCGCACCAGGGACGCAACATGTTGCGTCCCGGGTGCGGGCGAGACTGTGTGATCTGTGCGCAGGCATCCGCCTGCGTACAGATCACATATGGGAGTGAATGGGTGCGCACGGTCATGCGCTGTCAAGCGCAGCACCGTGCGCTACCATTATAAAGATAGGAGCTCGCGGCCGCTGCGGTCACATTGTGGACCCCTCCGCAGAACGCTGCGGAGGGGTCCGCAAATGTGAACCCAGCCTTAGCTTACTCACTCAGCTTTCCTAATAGCTGAAGTCAGAGGCTTAGCTGAGGTACTATTTCTTAATTTTTTGCACCTGATAGATTTTGGGTCATAATAACCCCTTCAGCTTTATTTTGTCTGTGGCAGACCAGTGCGTTGCTGCTCTCCTACTTGCAAATAGCACGTACGCCACCTGCTTGTGTTTCCAAAACGGCAATGCGAGCGCTTTCCGAGACACATGTGCGATTTGTAAATCGCACATTACTCGCTATTACTCGCTTCCCCATTCATTAACATTGGACTCGCTAGACTCGCAACGAGTAGCGAGTCCAGGGCTCGGACTCGCTAGAGTCAAGCGATTCCGAGTAATTTAGGACTCGTCCATCACTAGTATCAGTTTTACTGACTTTGGAATTGTTCGCAGGAGTCTTGCTGGTTTAGTGGGAGGCGAGTCCGTGTGGGCTCAGATTTTTTTTTGCATATCCAGCAGTTGTTTTTTTGATAGGGTTCTGCTGCTGGTCGCGGAAGTAATCTGTCCTGTCCTTTCTTTATTTAGTTATTGTTGGGCCTCTTTTTACTTGTGTCTATTTTCTGTCTGTGTATTGTTTTTCATCTCCACTAACCGTCAGTATTTGTGGGGGGGCTTGCTATTTCTTTGGGGTCTGCTCCGAGGCAGTCAGGTATTTCCTGTTTCTGTCTTTAGGTTTAATTAGCCCTCAGGATGTGCTGAGGTGCTATAGGGCATCGTAGTGCGCTCCATGGCTACTTCTAGTTGCGGGAGTTAGTCAGGATTCCGCGACCAGTATTAGTGTCCAACCTCTCCTGTGAACACCACATATTACTCCTCAGTTGCCGGTTCATAACACCAGGCACTGTGATCCACTTAGTGGATCACTGTGCCTAGGTTGTCAGATCGCTTTCTGCAGCTCAATCCCCCACCCCCATGCAGGGGGATCAGGCTGCAGAATAGCAATCTCACAGCCCAGGCACTGTGATCCTCTTAGTGGATCACTTAGTGGATCACTGTGTCTGGGCTATCAGATCACTTTCTGCAGCTCGATCCCCATGCAGGGGGATCAGGCTGCAGAATAGCGATCTGATAGCCCAAGCACTGTGATCCACTTAGTGGATCACTGTGACTGGGCCGTCAGATTGCTTTCAGCAGCTCGATCCCCATGCAGGGGAATCGGGCTGCAGAGTAGCGATCTGACAGCTCCGGCCCAGTCATCCACTATGGACGGTGGATGTAGCAGAGGCGATTGAGCGTAATGGAATCTTCGTTGTGGACTATATGGGATGCGATTGAGCATCGTGGGACCTTCGTAGTGGACTACGTCAGGTCTTTATAATAAAGATGGAGTCTGAATTTTGTTTGTGTTTTTTTTTAAATAAAAAGATTTTTCTCTGTGTGGTGTATTTTTTTGACTATTTACTAGAGATTCCTAATGGCCAGGTCTAACATTGGCCCGACATTCTGAATCTCGGGCTTAGTACCAGCTGCCAATAAAAAATCTGGCATTAACCCCTTTATTACCCAGTTTGCCACCAGCACCAGGACAACTGGAAGAGTCTGGGTACAGCGCCAGAAAATGGCGCTTCAATGAATGCGCCATTTTCTGGGGCGGCTGCGGGCTGCAATTCGCAGCATGGGGGCTCCAGAACGTTTGGGCCTATCCATGCTCAGGATTCCAGCCCCCAGCTGCCTAATTGTACTTGGCTGGGCCAAAAATATGGCCGAGCCCCACATTATTTTTTTTCTAGAATTCTAGAAATAAAAAAAAAGAGCTTCGCTATATTTTTGGTTGCCAGCCAGGTACAACGAGGCAGCTGGGAGTTGATGGCAATCCGTAGCTGCCAAGTTGTACCTGGCTGGACCAAAAATGTGGCAGAGCCCCACATAATTTCTTTCTAGAATTAGTTCTAGAAATAAAAAAAAAAAAGGACTTCGCTGTATTTTTGGTTGCCAGCCAGGTACGAGGCAGCTGAGGGTTGGTGGCAGTCTGTAGCTGTAAAGTTGTACCTGGCTGGACCAAAAATATGGCGAAGGCTAAAAGAACATTTGTGTTAGAAAAGTTAAAATGTCCATTTTTTCCTTCCACGTTGCTTTAGTTCCTTTGAAGCACCTGAAGGGTTAATAATCTTCTTGAATGTAGTTTTGAGTAGCTGGAGGGGTGCAGTTTTTGGAATGGTGTCACTTTTGGCTGTTTTCTGTCACTAAAATAATGGTTTTGTAAATTTTGCTGGAAAAATTAAAAATTGCTGATGAACTTTGAACTCCTACCAACTTCCTACCAAAAAAAAATATTTTTCCAAAATTGTGCTGATGTAAAGTAGACATGTGGGAAATGTTATTTATTAACTATTTTGTGTCACATAACGCTCTAGTTTAGCAGAATAAAAATTAAAAATGTGAAAATTGCAAAATTTTCAAAATTTATGCCAAATTTTTGATTTTTTCACACATAAACGCAAAAATTATCGACCTAAATTTAATGCTAACATGAAGCCCAATATGTCACGAAAAAACTATCTCAGAATTGCTAGGATCCGTTGAAGCGTTCCAGAGTTATTACCTCATTAAGGGACACTGGTCAGAATTTACAAAAATGCCAAGGTCTTTAGGGTCAAAATAGGCTGGGTCATGAAGGGGTTAATTATCTTTCTTCACTGTCTTTGCTATCCTCCCATTCTCTTCTTTTTACTTGCCAGGTGAAGGATAGCTTCTGGCCCCTTACTGTTCCTCCTTCAGCATGCACCATATCATGGGCGTGGTCAACTTTTGCTTTACATCCTGGTTTCTTTTACTTTCTCTTTCTCTGCAGTGACAACTTTCAAACTACTGTCCACTACAACACCCCAACAAGAACCCTAATTAGGAAACACAGCACATTATATGTCTCTTCCTAGTGGGCTGGCTTCACGTTAACTCCTTTAACTCTGCTCTGTCTAAGCCCTAGGTTCCCCCACAACTGGCTAGTGACACCTTGGGCTAACAATCAATACCGCACCCATTTCAGGAGAATAATACATTACCGTATTTTTACTATACACATAGTCATACATCTTATAAAAAAGCATATAAAACATGCAATAAAACAGTAACTATCTTCAGGGTCATCAGCCACTTCTTTACTCTGCCGGTGTTGAGAAGTCCAGTAAGCTCTTCCCGAAAGTACAGGAGGCATGAGTCTAAAAAAGCCCAGTGGCCAGTGTAAAAACTGCAAGACAATTTATTCATTTTTATTCAATTAAAGATAATGATCTGAAAAAATACATTTCCAATATTTTTTACCTACATGTAACACAATAATAAATCCTATTCTGATGATAGCTTCCCTTTAAATATACCACAATCTCACGCTGAAAATGTCAAGCTTGAAGTCTACTGTCAGTGGAGTCAATACCACTCTTGTGTCTGGCATGAATGGTCCTTAGTAAGTCATTAATGATTACTGTCTTCAGTTTTTCTTGGACTTCATACAAGGATGACTTTCATCTTGACATCAGTGACTTCCTGGTGAATCATTCATGGATAAGTGAATCATGGTTTTCAATGCCGACAACCACCAATAAAATGTACAGTATTCCGGCAGCTTAACAACTCAGTGTCCTGGCTTTATCTTTGCAAATTTAGCCTGGACTTTCCATTACTTTGACAATTCTTGGAAATATCTTGGGGGTGGGGGATCAAGTTGCAATCACAAGTCTTTACTTCAATAAAAGCCATAAAACAGAGGCCTGAAACATGTTTTTTGCGTTTTTTCAAACATTAGCAACTCATCCAATACCTAGTCTACAGATTTGGTTTCCTGAAATCTGATGACATGTGCAACCACAAGCCTAAGGCTGTTACAGCATAAAAAGCCAAACCTGAGGAAATGCAGACACAGATGTGTTGTATGAGTGTCATTTATTTTACATGGAGCTCAATCTTAGGCCTTTACCAAGATTCTTACCTGGAAATTTCCACATGTAAAAAGATAAATACCCCCGTCTCTTACTTAACCCTACCGTGGAGGCCAGAGAGCTGCAAAGCCTATATTATATAAACAGAACAGCAACCCCATTCAGGTTTAGGATTTTTTTCTTGATTTTTTTTAAGGCAAGGATGAAATATAAAATTGACAGAACTGAAAGATACGTGCAAATATGTCCAAAAGCTCAGGCTGTAAAATATATGGAGCAATGGACCATACAAACACTATATTATGTATTTGCTGCTCAGCTGAGAACCTAAAATCCAAGTTTATATAGACTGTCATTAATCCAACACAACATTGAGCCAAGATGTCAACTGCTCCTTCAACATCTATACTGGATAACAATTGCAGATCAGGGCACTTGACAATATGAAGGATTTTTTTTTGCAAAAAAAGCTATATTTTTAGGCCATTTTGTCATCAGTTATGCAAGGGTTCCATTTATATTAAGAGTTTGTCAAGGACTTTAACATTGATGACCTATCTTTAGGATAGCTCATCAATGTCTGATCAGTGAGTGTTCAACACTTGGCACCCCTGCTGATCAGGTTATCCTGGTGCTGCCGCCACTAGCCAGAACTACTCAGTTTCAGAGATGCACAACTTTGTGAATTTCATGGTGGCTGTGGCCAGGTACTACATATCCACGCCCAATTTAAATCAGTAGGGGGTGGATATGCAATACCTAGCTGTAATCACCATTACATCAATGTAGCTGTGCTATGTAGCTTTGAAAATGGGTAGGTCTGGCTCTTGGCAACACTAGGATCAGCTGATCAGCAAGGGTGCAGGGTGTTACACACTCACCAATTAGATATTGACGACCTATCCTAAGGAAAGGTCACCAATAGTGATGAGCGGGTGTATACGTTACTATTCCCTATTCACACGGATAGTACGGTATTCACATTACTCATTATTCTGTGAGTACTTGTGTACTCGCCTCGCTACATTTGAATGTCCCACCCTGCAGATTTGGCACCTCCTTTGCAGCCACTGAACATGCTGGGCTTCTTAACCACAGTAATGCTGCAGATATCTTGGTTGTGGCATTTTTGTGATTGGCTGGCCGCCCAGCGTCATAGGGTCTATTTAAGCCCTGCCATCACCATTTGACGACATTGCATACGGATCCAGCATTGGAGAAGCATAGGGAGAGATAGCTCAACCGCTAGAGAGAGTGTTTAGGTCTCTTCAGAACACAAAAGCCCATTTGAGGGCTACCTCTAGTGTATACTTTGGCAGTGTAGAATAGGTAGGGAGAGATACTCGAGCAGGGACAGTTTAAAGGAGTCACTCAGTAGCTCCATAATACCACCAAAATAATAGCTCTTTTGCGAGCTTAAGACAGAACATAGTTAGACTACAGGAAGGGAGAGATAATCCAGCAGGGACAGTGTAAATGAGCTGCTTAGTAGCATATTACCCCCAAAAATAGCTTTTTCAGACCTGAAGAGACACAAGAAAGTCATTTTCCCCACTGTTTTTGGTGTGATAGGCCGCCTTCTGTTGTCCATAATACTCTCTTAAAAAGGCACTTATTGCCCTCCACAAAGTAGTAGTCCAAACATTTCCTACTGCCTCCTACCAAGCACACACCAGCCCATTTTACCCGCTGTTTTTATGGTAACAGCCTGCCTTCTGCTGTCCACAATACTCCATTTAAAAAGACAGTTAATGACCTCCGCAAGCAGTAGACCAAACATTTCCTACTGCTTGCTACCAAGCACACAGCAACCTATTTTCCACGCTGTTTTGGTGGTCACAGTCTGCCTTCTGTTGTCCACAATACTCCACTTAAAAAGGCAGTTATTGCCCCCCACAAAGCAGTAGTCCAAACATTTCCTACTGCCTCCTACCAAGCACACACCAGCCCATTTTACCCGCTGTTTTTATAGTAACAGCCTGCCTTCTGCTGTCCACAATACTCCATTTAAAAAGGCAGTTAGTGACCTCCGCAAGCAGTAGTCCAAACATTTCCTACTGCTTGCTACCAAGCACACACCAACCTATTTTCCACGCTGTTTTGGTGGTCACAGTCTGCCTTCTGTTGTCCACAATACTCCACTTTAAAAGGCGGTTAGTGCCCTCCACAAAGTAGTTCAAACATTTCCTACTGCCTCCTACCAAGCACACACCAAACCGTTTCCCTGTTGTTTTTGTGGTAACAGCTTGCTTTCTGCTGTCCACAATACTCCACTTAAAAAGGTGGTTCATGCCCTCCGCAAAGCAGTAGTCCAAATATTTCCTACTGCTTGTGTAGCACCCAGGCTTTGGGGTACTCGGGTGTCAGGGGCAAGGGTTAACTGCTGTGTCACGGGGAATGGAGGCCGCGCCTGACCCAGTGTCATGGGGTATCTTTTGAAAAGGGGTGATATTTACAGGAGACTATGTACAGAGTTTGTTGTCTTGACGCCACCTGTAGTTTCTAGTGATTTGCACCAGCGCCGCCACAGTCTGCCGGAGGTAGATGGTATCGCGGCTAGGATGGTGAAGTCCTCCACAGGTAGGACTGAACCTCCGAGGCAGCAGAGTGTAAGGGGGCAGTTTGGAGGGTAGCTGTGTTTGTGTAGGGAGTGCTGGAACTGTCTATGCATGGGACCGATGATGGAGAGGAATGATGCACGCAAATAGAAGAAGTCTTTTTTACCTTTTACTGATGTTTGGCAGGTAAATACATCTAAGGCACTGACGGGTGACAGGGTTGCACAGTGGGTCCCCACAGCAAGTGGGTACAAGGCCTCCTCTGTTCCTGTGTGTGATTAAAGCACAGCCTGCGTACAGCAAGACTTGCCTCCTCTCTCTTACTGACAGTAGGGTCTGTCTCTCCTCTTGTGCAGTCTCTGGGTTACCTTCTCTGATCACTGCGATGCTACGCTGCTGTGTTTGGCTCCTCTCCTGAACCACAGAGGAAACTGGGTAGCCGAAGCCTCCACGATGCAATGGGGTTTTCTGTGGTCCTATAGTATCCCACAGGTGCGGATCCCCAATATCCGGTGATTCTCTTTGGGTGAACTTCCTCAAGCTCCTTGCTCCCTCTTGGCTCACTGCTCCTCGCCTTCAATCCCACTTAGGCTTCCTGGACGTAGAAGGGCCACTCCGGGTCACTGGTTCGGGCCTAATCGCGGCACCGACCACCAGGACGTTTTCGCAGCTCTCCTAGCGTCTGCACACTCTGACTAAATCCTCCACCAGCAGCAGTATTTATAGGGGATCTTGCCTGGGGTCGGCAAGTGGGGCTCCCCCTACTGTGCCGGGGTGTAAGATGTTATATGTAGTAGGTACCTGCTGTGGAAACCCAGCTGTGCATTAGAGAAGTCTGTGGCTACCTGTGTGAGCAGGGCGCCACATACCCCCCTAGGTAACATCAGTATTCCTGGACTGAGCATTTTTGTTTTTGAACAAAAGAAGGAATAACAACTTTCAACAATATAATGAGTAAAATATGTACAAAGTCTTAAAATATAAAAATTCACAAAAAGACACTGAAAAATGTTTGAAAAATGAAAAAAAAACAAACAGGTAAGTCTGTACGGTGCTAGTCCATCCACCGCAGGCTTTTGAAAAGTTTGTGGCTACATTAGTCCAATAACTGTAGTCCGTTTAAATTTGTAAAAAGTTCAAAAGGGGAAAGTTCAAAGGGAAAAGTTCGAAGAGTCTTTACAGTCCATTTCTGTATGCTTCAGGTAAGAAAAAGGTGAAAAGTCTTTCAAAAATTCACATTTTTAACAATAAACACTTGTCCCTATGGGTGTCTCGGCTTTGGAGACCTGGTACCTCCTCACCCCGGGCACTTTCTGTTCCTAACTTAAAGGGATCCTGTCACCCCCAAATCACCTCCTAAGCTATTAAAAGCTGTCCCTAGAGCATACTAACACTTACCCTACACTCCTTTTAGCTCCTAAATGCAGCAAGTGAAACTGAATATAAACGTAATAAAAGTACCTCATTACTGATGTTAATGAGTGACTATGGTATTCATAGTCACTCAGCCAGGCTGCCCCTCTTCGTACTATCACGCCTCAATAGGCGTGATCTTCATGATACATTCAAATGTGCGCCTCCCTGCTCGCCTCCCCGCTCTCCCCTCGGCCTGGCGCTGCTGTGTGGGGGCTGTATGACGCGATTCGCGTAATTTCCGGCGCCAGGTGACGTATTTACACCCGCGCCGCTGCGCAGTGCGGGACTTGAAGCCAACAGCGGCGCGGGTGTAAATATGTCACCCGGCGCCGGAAATTACGCGAATCGCGTCATACAGCCCCCACACAGCAGCGCCAGGCCGAGGGGAGAGCGGGGAGGCGCGCAGGGAGGCGCACATTTGAATGTATCATGAAGATCACGCCTATTGAGGCGTGATAGTATGAAGAGGGGCAGCCTGGCTGAGTAACTATGAATACCATAGTCACTCATTAACATCAGTAATGAGGTACTTTTATAACGTTTATATTCAGTTTCACTTGCTGCATTTAGGAGCTAAAAGGAGTGTAGGGTAAGTGTTAGTATGCTCTAGGGACAGCTTTTAATAGCTTAGGAGGTGATTTGGGGGTGACAGGATCCCTTTAATGTGCTTGGGGCTAGGCCTAGTTCCTCCACCATTCTGTACACTACTATTTACATTTCTATTGTACAGTTTACTATTTACAGGTTTCCTTAGTGTGTGCTTTACCTTACATTTTATTACGCCTACTCTCCATACCTAGACGGGGGTTGACCTTGTGTGCATCTCTTTGACCTTCGCTTAACAGGTGTCTCTGTCTCAGGTGAGGTGTCTAGTGAAGGGCTTAGTGTAGGCATGTCAGGTAAGCTTCTGCGTTGCCTTAGTCTCACTATAGGGCTAGCAGGTGTACCGATTGCAGCATCCTCAAATTCTCTAGCAACGGGTATTTCTCCCTGATTCCTTTGTACCTCTTCATTAGGCTGGTAGAAATTTAGTATTGGCACAATGATGGCTCCATCTTGTTGAGGCCAATCTTCTGGCAATTCTCCTAAGATAGTAGGGATTACTTTCTTCCTTGGTTCTTGATATGGACTTTCTTCTTGTACAGGTTCTGTTTCTGGAATTGGTTGATGGAAGAGATCTTGGTCTTTCCAATCTGTTGGACATTTTTTTATGTGGTCTCTGGACAAAGTCTGTGTGGTCTTTCCACTGTCTTTGCTAATGATACAGACTTCGTTGTTGTCATTTCCAGAGTCTATTAGTATATAGGGTTCTTGTTCCCACCGATCGCCTAACTTATGTCTGGCTCTTTTTCTCTTAAGGACAATACTTCCAGCTGTTATTGGTTCTGCTTGAGCATGTTTGTTATAGTCCCTTTCTTGTTTTTCACAGGATTTCTCCAGGTTATCTTCAACACTGGCTTGAACCTTTTTGTATTGTTCTAGGCGATGGGTTTTCCAATTTGAAATGGCATGATCTGCTTCTGGATCTACTACTCCGAGTTCCAAGTCTACAGGTAATTTTCCTGTACGAGCTCTCATCAGCAAGGCTGGTGTACAATTTGTAGAGCAGACTGGAATGGGTTGTACATGTCAACCAAATCAGGTAGTTTCTCCGGCCTTTGGTTTCTTTCTTCTACTGGTAGGATCTTCAGCATGTCGATGATGATGTGATTCATTTTCTCACAGAGTCCGTTGGTTTGGGGATGGTGCGGGGTTGTTCTGATCTTTTTGCACCCATACATCTGGCAGAACTCTTGGAAGATCTCTGCTTCGAAGGCTGATCCTTGATCCGTTAAGACATGTTCAAGGTATCCCAACGGTCTACAGAAGACATTTTGGAAGGTTTTAGCAGCTGAGGCAGCTGTCAAGTATTTTACAGGGGCAACCATTAAGAATCTCGAGTAATGGTCTACCATGGTCAACGCGTAGGTGTAGCTGGATTTACTTGGAGTCAGTTTTACATGGTCCAAGGCTATGATTTCCAGAGGTTGCTTGGTTACAATGGGATGAAACTGGGCTTTCTGACTCTGTATGTCCTTTCTTCTCAGGTTGCAGGATTTACAATTCTTACACCATTTTTCAATGGCTGACCGTATGCCAACCCAAATGAACCTATTCTTCAGTAGCATCTCTAGCTTCTTCCATCCTAAGTGACCAGTCTGGTTGTGGTAGGCATTCAGGACCACAGGGATTTCTGATTTTGGCACTATAATTTGCCAAGCCATCTCGTGAGTTCTTGGATTGATGTATGGTCGACATAGCTTATCCTGGTATTGGAACAGTTTACTCCGCTCGTTCCACAGATGTTTGGCTTCAGACGGGGGATTTTCAGGCAGCTTCGCTGACTCCTGGATTATCAGTTGTTTGATTAGACTGACAGCCGGGTCATGGTCTTGCGCTTCCCTCCAGCCGAAGTGAGACAACGGGTTTACTGTCCTTGTAGAGGGGTCTTGGCATTGGGTTACTCTTACATGAAGGCAGGTAACTCCAATTCTTCTAGCTCGTCTTCATTTACACCTTCTGCTGATAAGTGAGGCATTCTGGATAAAGCGCCCGTGTTTCCATTCTGGTGCCCAGCCCGGTACTTGATGGTGAACTGGTAGTTAGACAATATGGCCATCCATCTCTGTTCCATGGCTCCCAACTTCACACTAGGTGGGTCAATGGACTGTTATCTGTGTAAGCTGTAAATTTGCTAGAGGCTAGATAGTGTTTGAACCTTTCTGTGACAGCCCAGACCAAGGCCAGGAATTCCAGCTTGAAGGAACTCTAGTTTTTTGGGTTCCTCTCTGTGGGGCACAGATTTCTGCTGGCATAGGTGATTACCCTCTCCTTGCTGTCTTGCTTTTGGGAAAGGATGGCTCCAAGTCCCACATTGCTGGCGTCTGTGTACAGCAGGAATGGCAGGTTGTAGTCCGGGTCAGCAAGGATTTCTTCTCCTGTCAGGGCTTCCTTCATCATCAGGAACGCTTCCTCTTGTTCCTTACCCCATCTCAACAGAGAATCCTTTGGCTTGCCCTTCGTGGGTTGGCCTACTAGGAGGTCTTGCAGGGGAGCAGCCTTCTTGGTGTACCCCTTGATGAACCTCCGATAGTAGCCCAGCAAATCCAGGAATTGATTGACTTCCTTTATGGTCTTGGGTTCTGGCCACTCTTTGATTGCTGTCACCTTGTTTGGATCAGGGGCCATGCCTTCGGCACTGACTACGTGTCCCAGGTACTGTACTCTTGACTTTAACAGGTGGCATTTTGATGGTTTTAGCTTCATCCCGTATTTGGCCAGAGCTTCAAACACCTCTCCTAGATGAGTGACATGTTCTTCGTAGGTCTTGCAGTTTACGATCACGTCATCCAGGTAGAGCAGTACCGTCTCGAAGTTCTTATGCCCCAGGCAACACTCCATTAATCGCTGGAAGGTTCCAGGTGCATAACACAGTCCGAAGGGCATGCTGTTGAATTTACATAGGCCCATAGGTGTTGTAAATGCAGTCTTCTCTCTGTCTTCCTCGGCTACGGACACCTGCCAATACCCACTAGTGAGATCTAAGGTAGAGAAGTAGTTGACAGACTTCAACGCAGCTAAAGATTCCTCTATGCAAGGTAGCGGGTAAGCATCTTTGTGTGTTATGCAATTTATTTGCCTATAGTGTACACACATTCTCATACTGCCATCCTTTTTCCTGACTAGGACTAATGGAGCTGCCCAGGGACTACAGCTATCTCGTATAACCCCTGCGTTCTTCATGTCCTGTAACATTTCTTTGGCTTTTTGATAATGTGCAGGTGGAATAGGCCTGTACCGCTCTTTGATTGGTGGATGTGTACCTGTGGGGATGTGATGTTGTACCCCTTTTATCCTACCAAAGTCAAGTGGATGCTTACTAAAGACTTGTTCAAATTCCTGTACTACCCGGTACACACCTTGATTCTCATACGCAGGAGTGGTGTCAGTTCCGACATGGAGCTGCTGGCACCAGTCCTCCAGTGGCCCAATGGTTTGATCAGGTTTTGCCCCTTTTGTATGGGGTTTGGATTGCACTGTTTGGATCTCGTTGTTGCTGACTGTGTATAATTTAGCAACGGTGGTATACCTAGGTAATTTCACCTCCTCACTGCCACAATTTAAGATGCGAACAGGTACTCTCCCATTGTGTACGTCCACCACCCCCCTGGCTGTCAACAGTGTAGGTCTGAGCTCTGTGCTGACGGGCTCCACTAATGCTTGATAGTCCTGCCCTCTCAGACCTATAGCTGCTCGACACCAAATCATCATTTCACTCATTGGGGAAATCACAATAGGTAACGAGTCTGTCACCCGTGCAGTACCAATTTCGCCACCTGTAATTGTTACCTGTTGCTGGTGCAGGGTGGCTCTGATCTCACGCTGCAGGACCTTCCTTTGACCAGGTGTGGCAGTGTCTGCAATCTGTTGAAGCAAAGACAAAACTTCCTTCATGCAATTGCTAACAACATTAGTACCTAGTATAATATAGGGATCATTAGCATTACTGGCTTCTGCTACTACAAGGACTCCCTGGTTCTGCAATTCCACCCTCCCCACCTTTATGGGCACTTCTCTAACCCCTATCACAGTGAGTGGTTCACCATTAGATGCATTAAGGGCTGTTTCAGTTCTGCATCAGCCCAATACTTCTTATAAAGGATATAGGGGAGGTGGTCACCTGTGACCCGGTGTCCAGCAGAGCGGGTGTCGGGACGCCATCCAGTACAATGGACAGAAACGGCCTCTGTCCGATGAAGATCTTGTACCAGGTGACTGGGCTCTGTTGATGAGGTTTGGCCCCGGCCCCCAGGGACTGCCCATTTAAAGGACAGCTCCTGGCAAGGTGTCCGGTGCGGTTACAGCGGTGGCAGATGGGCTCCCCAGTGGAGCTGTAGCAGTCGGTGGTTTTCCCTCGGTACATTGTGGATTGCTTCCCTCGCATCCAGGGTACATCCTCCGGACTGTTGGCAAGTTGAATCAATGGCTGAGGCTTGGGCTGGGGTCTTGGCGCAGGCTGTTGGTTGCTTTGCTGTAACTGCATAGCGTCCATTAGTTTAGCGATGTTTTTATTCATCTGGCGCATCTCAGCATGCATCTCAGCTCGCAGTGAATCATATTTGTCAGGCTGATCAGATTGTACATTGTGCGTGGCTGCAGAAACGGGTAATTATTTGGAAGTAGCCTGCAGCTCACCACTGCACCACCGTTTAATAGCAGCTTCATGGGTCTCTACCAGCTTTAACCCTTTGATGGCCATGTCCTTCAGGGTGTTAAAGTCAGCTTCAGGATTGCTCAATGACCACCAATGTACAGTCTTACTGTCCTCGGGGGATAGCAGTCCCCGAGTGAATTGTTCAATGAGGAGCTTGTTTTCATCGGGTACAGTGCTGGGACTGACATGTATAAGGGCGCGCAATGGTTATTCCAGACGCCAGGCATAAGCTCTTATATCATCTCCCGGCCTCTGGTATCACTGATGGAAGCGCATGCGTATATCAGCCTCATTGCACTCCTCGAAGGTAGCTCTCAGTTTATTGAATAGAGGTGGATTTGCGTTCAGCAGCAGACAAGGACGCAATTTCTTTCTCTGCTGCAACGGTTAACTGTCCTGCTATTTGCATCACATCCGGTCATGGTGATGTCGGTACACCTTTTATATGCACGCCGACCTCACCATGCGCATTGCGCATGCGCGGCTTCTGATTTACACCTAAAAGGTGTACAGACGTTACCATGACCGGATGTGACGCAAATAGCAACACACCAGCTATTTCGCCCATACAGCAGGGCGAGGAGGACTAGTATTATTTATGAACTGCTTAGGAGGGCTTAGAGTCTCACAGGGAACGCCCTGTGAGACTTATTCATGGACAAGAAGTCGCAGCTATGTAAGTGAATAATGTTGTTTTTGACAATGTTACACCACGCATTTTTTACAGAAAATGACCGCTACTAATGATCTCTCTTGGTGCAGGGACAGGTATTCATAGGGTTGGGGGTGATTTGGAGGGGTCAGGCTCCCTTTAATACTAGAAACCTCAGCACATATAGAAAGTATGACATTATATACCTTGGTGTTACCATATATGACCCATAAGATAAGATATGACACAGCCTCACATAGAGAAACTGCCACTCAAATGACTAAGCAACAATCATACCCATTGTATTGGAATAGTTACCTTAATGAATGAAATTACGCGCTGTATGCCTGCCCTACACGTGCTTTGGCATTGAGCCTTCTTCAAAGGGGTGTGTCGTACAATCAGGAAGTGCTCATTAAAAAGAGGTGTGCAGACAATCGTATCACTGCCCTCTGCTTACGAGTATCCTGTATGTCACGGTTGTAATGGCAGCGCAATAGCGCCGTGGCATCAGCACCGTGGTCACGAGGACATGTCACATGATCTGCCCACAGGTCCTTTAGATGCCACAATCATATTCAACTGCGCAACCAGGGCCGTATTTGCCATTAGGCACCCGTAGACACGCGCCTAGGGCGGCGCCATTCATAGGGGGGCGGCGCCTCAGCCTGTTTTCTTTTTTTTTTTATCTCCTGCCCCGTGTTGGCTGGGTCGTAAGCCCCGCCCCCATACCAATCCCCCCATACCACCCCGTCGTCAATAGGCCCGCCCACCTCACCCAGCCTGCAGCAGTCAGCTAATAGACCAGAAGAGGGAAGGAGGGGACCGCCACAGAGGACAGGGCCGACGTGAGCACCCAGCATACCCGGGGCCCAGGCATGTCTGAGGGGCCCACCGCCGACCACCCGCATTGCGCCACTGCCCGCTGGCATTGCGCCGCCGCCGGTATTATCTTACCGGTGCGGTTCTTTCATTCACAGACCCCGGCCACCAGCCCCCACTCCGTCCCCAGCCCCCGCTCCGCCCCCGCATCCGGGCCGTCATTTTTTCTTCCTTTGTGTTCCACAGTATGGAAGACATAAGATACAGAAGGAATGCGGCGGCAATGGTCAGTGGCTCCACAATGGAGCTGAAGATGACTGATATTTGCTACAGTTGGGCAGTGTGTGTGGGGAATATGATGAATGGGGGCAGCCAGGCAGGGTGTGTGGGCAGTGTGTGTGTAGGGTATATTATGAGTGGGGGCAGTGCATGGAGGGCAATTTATGAGTGAGGGCAGTGTGTGGAGGGTAATTTATGAGGGGGCAGTGTGGGGGGGTATATTATGAGTGAAGGCAGTGTGTGGAGGGTAATTTATGAGTGGGGGCAGTGGGTGGAGGGTAATTTATGAGTGGGGGCAGTGTGTGAAGAGTATTTTATGAGGGGGCAGTGTGGGTGGGGTATAATATGAGTGGGGGCAGTGTGTGGAGGGTAATTTATGAGGGGGCAGTGTGTAGGAGGTATATTATGAGGGGGCAGTGTGTGGGAGTAATTTATGAGGGAGCAGTGTGTGCGGGGTATATTATGAGGGGGCAGTTTGTGGGGGGCATATTATGAGAGGGGCAGTGTGTGGAGGGTAATTTATGAGGGGGCAGTGTATGGGGGGTATATTATGAGTGGGCGCAGTGTGTGGGGGGTATATTATGAGTGGGGGCAGTGTGTGGAGGGTAATTTATGAGGGGGCAGTTTGTGGGGGGTATATTATGAGGGGGCAGTGTGTGGGAGGTATATTATGAGGGGGCAGTGTGTGGGGGGTATATTATGAGTGGGGGCAGTGTGTGGGGGGTATATTATGAGGGGGCAGTGTGTGGAGGGTAATTTATGAGGGGGCAGTGTGTAGTGTGGGGGGTATATTATGAGTGGGGGCAGTGTGTGGAGGGTAATTTATGAGGGGGCAGTGTGGTATATTATAAGTGGGGGATATATTATGAGTGGGGGCAGTGTGAGGGTATATTATAAGGGGGACAGTGTGAAGAGGGTATATTATGAGTGGGGGCAGTGTGTGGGGAGTATATTATGAAGGGGCAGTGTGTGGAGGGTAATTTATGAGGTAGCAGTGTGATATATTATGAGTGGGGGCAGTGTGGGGGTATATTATTAGGGGGACAGTGTGAAGAGGGTATATTATGAGTGGGGGCAGTGTGTGGAGGGTAATTTATGAGGGGGCAGTGTGGTATATTATGAGTGGGGGATATATTATGAGTGGGGGCAGTGTGGGGGATATATTAGAAGGGGGACAGTGTGGAGAGGGTATAGTATGAGTGGGGGCAATGTCTGGGGGGAATATTATGAGTGGGGGCAGTGTGGAGGGCAGGGCTGGGGCCCACTTGCTGTTGGCGACACCATCTGCACCACTTGCAGGATGGTGTCCCCAGCAGTTCATGGCTTCGTTGCGCTGTTTTTCCTTCCACCTGCACTGTCTTCTCCTCCCCCTGCTCTGTGATCTCCACCTTCTGCGCTATCTTCTCCCCGCGTGAGATAAATGAAGCGTGCGACTGCTCATGGTTGCTTATGAATACTGATAAGCTGGCAGTGAAAGATCTGCGCCACACCGCAGGTAACATCACAGGTCTCTGCCGAGGATAGTCACACCGCTCTGCTGCCAGCTTATTACTATTCATAAGCCGTCAGCAGTCGTAAGCTGCACTTATCGCACCACAGCTCACGTGGAGAGAAGACCTCGCACAGGAGAAGACAATGCAAGGGGTGGACAGAGCACAGGAGAAGGCGGCTCAAGGGGTGGGGGCAAGAGAGACAATAGAGGGGGAAGAAAGCACACTGGGATAGATAACAGCACAAGAGGTGGGGGCAAGAGACATAGAGCACACAGGCAAGACAAAGCAAGGGGTGGGGGCAAGAGACACAAGGCACACGGGCACAGCACAAGGGATAGAGTACAGTGCATGAGGAGAAAGCAAGCAAAGGTTGGGAATAGTGCACAGGGGGAGAAAACAGCATGGGGGGTTAGGGTGGAGAAGTCATCGCATGTCCGGGGGAGACAAAGCGCACCGGGTGGAGGAGAGGGATTATTACAGAGATTCTATTGTGTATATATATTGCCCACAGCATCCATATATATATATATATATATATATATATATGTACACCCCCCCCCCCCAGCCTCTATATGTGTTAAAGGGGCCCACTAAGTCTCTTTCGCCCAGGGCCCGCAAAAACCTGGAGCCGACCCTGGCGGAGGAGACCGTGTCAGAGAGAGATGTTCCCGCGGAGGGAACCCAGATGGCAGATAGCTGCCATCCGGGTCAATCTGGGCCCCATAGGAATACTATGCTTAAAGGTACTTCCAAGTTTCTCAATAGGGTTGAGATCAGGGGAGACTTGTAGCCACACCATGGTTTTCTCTACTTTTATGTCCATAGCAGCCAATTACTCAGGGGTATGCTCTGTACCAAGAGATGGTGCATTGTCATGCATGGGAATGATTTTGTACGAAGAAGAAAAAGTGGTCAGTCTAAAAGTATATATACTTTGCCGTGGTCCTTTTCACTCCTTCATGGACCCTATAGGGGCAAACTAGCTCTCTCCACATGATTACGACCCAAAACATGGCTGCTACCTCCTTGCTGATGTCACAGCCTTTTTGGGACATGGAGGTGGTCATCTTGCAACCATCCACTACTCCAACCATAATGAGAACCTCTCAGCTCCTTTTAGCCCCTTCTATCACTACTCTGCACTTTACTAGCTCATCCCTAACCATCCAAAAGATGATTCATCACCTTATTTTTGCCTTTTGCACGTAAACGAATGAAAATCATTAAAAGATTTTATTATCTTTGTATTTATTTCAAAGCAGTCTGTCTGCAGGGGGGCGTGGCCACTGGGGGTGTGGCACGACGGGGGGGGACGTGGCGCAATGGGGGGGTGGCGCGACTCGGGGGGGCGGCACCGCTGACAGTGCCTAGGGTGGCAGGAACTCCAAATACGGGCCTGTGCGCAACCAATGACCGGATTTCTCACGGAGGGGAGTGATAGTGACAACTGCATAAAGCTATCATTATAATGTTCATGTGTCACTACTATTAATAATACAATATTAATTAAACACAGCACTTAAAATAAGCACACCAGAAAAAGTGGAGTTATAGGACCTAACACAGGGAGAGTGACCGGAATGATACCTAGCTGTTATAGCAATATTCCAGATTTAAGCTAGGCATAATAATCCTGCTCAATTATTGAAACTCATACAAGCTATAATAGACGTATATTAAACTCATACAATATATATTGGTATCACCAATATTCGTATATTTTTTTCAAATAATTTAACCATAGATGATCTATGTGTCAAACATCTAACAAATTACCAACACAATAATTCACTAGCAGTAACACATTAATACTACATATCTCATATGCAATGAGGTCAGGTCCACGATATACGGGCAGCACGGTGGCTCAAGTGGTTAGCACTGCAGCCTTTGCAACACTGGGGTCTTGAAGTCTTAGGTTCAATTCACACTAAGGACAACATCTGCAAGGAGTTTGTATGTTCTTCCCGTGTTTGTGTGGGTTTCCTCCAGGCACTCTGGTTTCCTCCCACATTGTAAAGACATACTGATAGGATGTTTAGATTGTGAGCTCCAAGAGAGACAGCATTACTCATTTAATAGTGCTATATAAATGAATAAAATTATTATTATTATATATAAATAACTACAGTATTCATCAAGCTTCACAAACAATTTGCCAAAATTAATATCTGATGATCGCCCATGCACTCTAACGTGGAAGGTCAGAGGAACAGTGAATCCACATCTAACATTAAAAGCATACAGTTAAAAGCAACATAAGAGCGCATTATTCAATATATGGGATACAACTTAAAGTTTCATTTAGTCCCATGGTTTGAACTGTATTTAAAGTCCAGATCTAGTACGTCTCTCTTTGGGCTAGCCTCTGGCTTCGCTTACCCCCTCTCAGCCCCACTTCCAAAAGATCAATAACCTTTACCTGTAATGACCCACTATCGCAATTATGAAGCTTTTTAAAGTGTCTAGGAATGGTTTTAAGCATAGACACATCTGATTGGGTGGCAGCAGCATCGATTCCCAACACATGCCCCTGACATGTACCTTCAATTGGCAGGGGGTTAAGCCGATGTAAATTTTTGGACAGGGACATGTGGCATAGTACATAACATTTTGGGAATTGCAATTAATTCGGTGTCTAATGTTATATATTCTTTTACCCTTAGAATCAGAAAATTCATTGCTTCTAGCAATATTTGGGCATGCTACACACCCACCACAAGGGGTGGGTACAGCCTAGGGGATGTATAAATTTATCCAGGAACTTTTTTTAGGTTCACTTTAAGTGACTTCAAACTTCGAGGTTTCTAGAAAGCAGTAAGCATGCGTCATGGATCAGGCAATAATTTTGCCAATGTTGCATCCACCTGCAGAATTGCCCATTCCTTAGTAAGGCATTCTCTAATTGTTTGAAATTCTGCATTAAAGGTAGTAACAAAATGGATATCATTATTCCCACTCCGACTGCCTGAAGAATGCAGTAAAGAATCACGTGTAGTGTACTTAGCGCGATGATATGCACGTTTGATGATTCTATTACTGTATCCACACTCCAGAAATCTCTCATTCAATGTTCTTGCCTGTAGTTTGAAGTCCTCATCCGTGGAACATAATCTCCTAAGGCATAGAAATTGCCCCACCCGAATAGCTTTTATCATAAATTCGCGATGTGCCGATGAAGAGTGTAATAAGGTATTACACCCTGTTCCAAATTATTATGGAAATGTTCTTTTTCTCTGATTTTCCTAAATGGTCAGTGACAGTCAATGTAATAAAAGTCATCACCCGTTAGAGTATACATTGAATTTTATTGAAGAAACCTCCCAGTAATAACAGTATAATCTTCAAAATTAAAAAAACCTCTAAATGCCCTTTTCCAAATTATTACACAGCAGAGTTTCTAAACATTTGATATGTTTGAAAGAACTGAAAATGCTCATTTGTTGAATTTTCAGCATTAGGAGGTCACATTCAAAACATAACTCCACCTCCTTGCTGACGTCGCAGCCTAGTTGGGACATGGTGGCCATCCACCAACCATCCACTACTCCATCCATCTGGACCATCCAGGGTTGCTCGGCACTCATCAGTAAACAAGACTATTTGAAAATTAGTATTCATGTATGTCTGGGCCCACTGCAACCGTTTCTGCTTGTGAGCATTGTTTAGGGGAGTCTGAATAGTAGGTTTATGCACCACAGCAAGCCTTTGGAGGATCCTACACCTTGAGGTTCGAGGGCACCAGCAGCTTCAAATATCTGTTTGCTGGTTTGTAAGGCCTTTTTAGCAGCTGCTCTCTTAATCCGATGAACTTGCCTGGCAGAAACCTTCCTCATTCTGCCTTTTTCTGCACGAACATGTCTGTGCTCAGAATCAGCCACAAATCTCTTCCCAGTACAATGATCACGCTTAAGTTTTCATGCAACATCTAATGTTTTCATCCCTTGTCCAAGGCATTGCACTATTTGTTGCTTTTCGGCAGCATAGAGATCCTTTTTCTTTCCCATGATACTTGAAAACTGTGGCCTGCTTAATATTGTGGAACATCCAGTTTTCCGTTTATTGGGCACACCTGCCAAATTAATTATCACTTAATTATCACAGGTATTTGAGATTGATTTCAGTGATCTAAAGAACCATGAGACACAATACCATCAATGGGTTTCATTGAAAAAAAAATTAAAAAACCCCTATGACACTTAAAACCAATTTGCATAATAATTTGGAACATGGTATAGTGCAAGTGGGGTTCCTAAATAGATTTGTTTGTAACACATTTTTAGAGTCACACTTGACAGAGATGACAAGAAAATCAACACCCTCAGTAGAATACTGATATGTAATTCGAATGTTGCGCCCATTGGAGTTCAATTGATCAAAAAACTCAACTAAAGATTCCACAGATCCCTGCCAGATCAAAAAGATGTCATCTATGTACCATGCCCAGAAGAGGACACAATCCATTATGACATCTCGATCCGACAGGAATAAGTCCCTCTCCCAGAGCCCCAGGAATAAATTTGTGTACGCCGGGGCGAAAGATGCCCCCTTGCAGTACCCTGGAGCTGTAGGTAGAAGGATTCCTTAAAAATAAAAAAATTATGAGTTAAAGGGAACCTGTCACCCCAAATCACCCTTGTAAGCTGTAAATACATGTCCCTGAAACATTACACTACAGTCCTACACATCCCTTTGTGGTGTTTTAGTTCAATATGAAAGTGCACTTTAGTCGTTTGCAAACTTACTAAATCCATGGCAGTGGGGCGTTCCCAAGCCTCCTTGTCTGCGAGGCGGTTCCCCTGTGTGCCGCTGTATTACGCCCTAATGGGCGTTTTTTCAAACTTTCTAGCGCGGGCACGATTCATAATCACGTGCCCGCATCGTCACGGTCATGTGATGCCGTGACGCGTCATTTCCGGGCGGCTGGGTCGCTGCTGTCTGACGCGCACTGGCCAACTTCAGCGCATGCGCAGATCGCTTGCTGAAGTCGGCCGGTGCGCGTCAGACAGCAGCGACCCAGCCGCCCGGAAATGACGCGTCACGGCATCACATGACCGTGACGATGCGGGCACGAGATTATGAATCGTGCCCGCGCTAGAAAGTTTGAAAAAACGCCCATTAGGGCATAATACAGCGGCACACAGGGGAACCGCCTCGCAGACAAGGAGGCTTGGGAACGCCCCACTGGCATGGATTTAGTAAGTTTGCAAACGACTAAAGTGCACTTTCATATTGAACTAAAACACCACAAAGGGATGTGTAGGACTGTAGTGTAATGCTTCAGGGACATGTATTTACAGCTTACAAGGGTGATTTGGGGTGACAGGTTCCCTTTAATGAAAACTCCAATAGGTGCAACAATAAACTTCTGAGTTCCCTAGACAAATTTAAGTTCTCCAGCAACGAGTCGATGGCGGATAACCCATCTATGTGTCTTATATTAGTATAAAGAGACTCCACATCTCCGGTAACAATGATGGAGTCCTCACCTATATACAATCCATCGACTTGTCGCAGGAAATCACTCGTGTCTTTAATGTAAGCCGTCACCAATGGTTGGATTTTAGAATTTATCCAACGATTAACGTTCTCCAAAAGACTATGACTCCCAGATATTATGGTTCGCCCCGGAGGGGTCTTAGCAATTTATGTGTCTTTGGGAGTAAATACATAGTTGCAAATGTCGGTTCATTCACCAACAAAGCCGAAGCCAACTCCCGGGAGACAATGCTGTAATCTTGAGCCTTTTTCAAGATCTCCTTCAATTCCACAATAAATTTACTTAGTGGATTAAAAGTAAGCTTTTTATAATAGATCTTGTTATTACGTTGATGAAGTGCCTCTTTTTCATACATTTTAGTTGGCCAGACGACGACATTGCCCCCCATATCAGCCGGCTTAACAACAATGTCCGGCATATTTTGTATCTCCACCAATCTCAATCGTTCATCTTCAGTAAGGTTGTCATTCTTAATTCTCTGTGGTATTTTAGAGAATTCATTAGACACCACTTGCACAAACAAATCGATGTTTGGGCAGATTGATAAAGGCATTGTTTTTTTTTAAATTTTTGTCTAGTAGAGCTGGGGATCATAACTGCTTCCAAAGCTGCATGTTCCTCCGCTAGATCCCCGAGTGTTCTTAATGTTGCTTGTTCCTCCTCTGCTGGAAATAAAGAATGGGTGGAATCATCATAGAAATATTTTTTAAAAAGGAGTGAGCGAGCAAAAATATGGAGATCTTTAAACACCACAAAGGTACTAAATTTAGATGTCGGACAGAAGGAAAGGCCCTTCTCCAACATATTAATATCAACATCAGAAAAGTTGTAGTTACTAAGGTTAATTACCTTGTTATTTTTCTTTGGAGATTTTTTTTGAGATTTATAAGCAGAGCCCAGGTGTTGTATAAATCTTGTATTTCGCCTTGTACCCGTGACCGCTCCAGATTTCGTCACCATAGTGGCACTGGGACCTTCTAACAATTCACCACTTGATGATAGTGATGATTGGAAGGCAGTATGGTCAATCATTTCAGGAAGTACACTCGTTTTTTTCCATATATACACTCTGTAATTAATTACATCATTATGATCACGTTGAAATTTCCTGGAGTTTGTGCTACTGATTTTTTTCACCGCACCATCCAATTTTTGATCAATCTTAAATTCATACCCACGGATCTTCTCAGTGGGACATGCAACTTTGAAGGCTTCCTACTTTTCATCAATCATCAAATCCAATGTTTTGTCTCTTGCTTATCTGACCATGCCTGGTCTAATGATTATAGTCCTGCGATTATGGTGTGCAGCCCCGTCCCGGATCATTCGGATCACAATGCCAGTGTGACCGTAACAGAAGGGAGGATTTCAGGTAACATCCGGAAAGATGTAGGGCGCTCCCAAAGTGATGGAGTAAAGCCTTCTTCTTATTTTTCAAAGGTTTATTCAAAGAAATAAATTAATAACAAAAAAAAGGTTCTGATGCATAAAAAAGGGGGTCATACAACGCGTTTCGGCTGAATATTTTGTACACACAGCCTTCCTCAGGTATCAGGTTACCTGAGGAAGGCTGTGTGTACAGAATATTCAGCCGAAACGCGTTGTATGACCCCCCTTTTTTATGCATCAAAACCTTTTTTTTGTTGTTAAATAATTTTTTTTATTAAACCTTTGAAAAATAAGAAGAAGGCTTTACTCTATCACTTTGGGAGCGCCCCACATCTTTCCGGATGTTACCTGAAATCCTCACTAAAAATGATGTATGACAGAGGGACCTACATAATGTATAAGTCAGGGCCTCCCAATGTAAAAGGTGAAAAAAGCCATGACAGTAAACAAATGATAAAAGTGATATATTTTTTCATCTGGTTTATTTAGCCTTGAATAACAGTGATTAGGCTGGAAAAACTGTTTGTGAACCTTTTTGGCCCGTTAAATGTCATTTAGGTTAGGTTTGGTAGTTGTTCTTGTGTATCTGTAACAGTGGCGTAATACTGCAAAAAAAGCTATTCCCACAAACCATATATGAGTCAGAAATGCATGCAGGAATATTCTCCAGGTTCTTCCCATTCTGTTTCATCACTTTCCTATCCATTTCATCCTTTTCCTCTGGCCCCCAGACCTCTTTGTAGGGTCCAGCAAAAAATTACCCGCATTTCCCATTGACTTCAATTGTACTCGCTATTCTTAATGAATACGCGATTATTACAAAGTACTTGTAACGAGTATAGCGATTATGAATATTACGGTACTTGCTCATCACTAGTCACCAATGTTAAAATCACAGACAACAGCTTTAACTTTTATTATGAGTTGAATACAGAAAAAAAACAATTTTAGCATTTTTATCTATACCATTTTTTCACCAAAAATACTAAGAGATATTTATCAAGGTAAATGTCGCAGCAATCCAATGTAATTTGTACCCAAAAAACGCTTTCATGATTTGCAAAATATTTATTTTGTGTTTTAGACTTGCGGGAAAGAGCTGTGAATTAGGAGGAAAATAGGGTCAAGTAATGCCAACACTGTACAAAAAAAATACACCAAAACTGAGGCGAATATTTCTGGCACACAAGCAAGAAAACCTATAGTTAGTGTAAATTCACAGTACAAAGTCTAAGAAGTATTCCACAGTATGAACCACTATAGTTACCTGATTCATATGTGTTTGCCAAAGATGGAGATCATCCATCAGTACCACAAAAACAAGACAAGGAGCTGACTGTGGAAAAGATCATAAACATTTGACAGCAAAAATTAGAGTCAAGTCAGGTTATTTTCAACTACAAATTGAGCAACATACCTGAAGTTTTTTGGAACAACCTGCACAATGAATTTATCCCACTGGACATGGATGAAAGAAAGTCTGAGGAATTATGGACACGCACAATGACTATTATTACTGAGGAAGCCAGAAGGACAATAAACAAGAGGCAGAGGAGACCCCTACAGCTATGTTAACAGAAGAGAGCCGAAAGATCATCGAAGAAATACAAAAAGCAAAAGGTAAAAGCAGGGTACAGACAGCATCAGTAAAAGACAAAATAGACATTTGAGCAGATCGAGAACTTTATTACCAAAAGATATGTACAGAGATAGAAAACGAACATCTGAAGGGCAAGACCAGAAAGGTAGAATATCAACATGGCGTTTGTGCTGTTGTCAAATGGATGTTAAACGGACAGCACAAACACAAAGTGAACCTGGCCTTAGCCCTTAATCGTTAAAGGGCTAAAAGCTAAAAATACATCAGAAGGATGACTTTTTTAAAAGTGTGCATGGCCATTTTTACTGATTTTTCACAGGACTAAAAATTTACTATTATTCATGGCAACGCCCTTACTTTGACAAAGAGCTACCAGAGAAACAAGCAGGCTTCTGAAATCGCAGAGGAACATGAGATGCAATTGCTAAATTCTGATGGATAATGGAAAAGGCCAAAGAGTATAACAAGGAGCTCTATTGTTGCATCATCAACTACACCAAAACTTTCGACTGTGTGGATCACCAGAAACTTTGGAATACCGATGATGGATATGGGTGTGCCGAACAATGTGATCTTCATCACTAGGAACCTTTACATTGGCCAAAAATTAGCATTCTGAATGGAATGCGGGGACACAGCATGGTTCAAAAAAGAGCAAGGCGTCAGACAAGGCTGCATTCTGTCACCATTTCTCTTCAATTTATATGCAGAAGTTGATTTTCAGGAAGGCTAGACTTGCTGAAAAAGAATAAGGAATCTAAATTGGTTGTCAAATCATCAACAAGTGTAGATGGAATTAAAAACTTATTCCAGAGTGTCCAGATGGAAAGTTCAAAAATAGGACTCCTACTCAATACAAAAAGACAAGGAAAATGACTACTGTCAGACATGACCAGGACACATTTTAGATGGAAGGTGATAAACTGGAAGTGGTAAGTACTTCAAACTACTCGAATCAATAATCACTCAAGATGCACCGGAAGTCAATCGGAGGATAGCTATGGAAAAATCAACTATGACGCCACTGGACAAGATCTTCAAATCAAGGAATATGTCAATGGAGATGAAGACATAGCTCGTACATTGCTTGGTCATTTTTGTAATGACATATAGATGTTAAGCATGGACGATAAAGAAACAAGACAGAAGAAGAATCAACACCTTCAAAATGTGGGGCTGGAGAAGAATGTTATTAACACCATGGATACAAATCAATAAGAAAGGGACACTATTAAGAAAACAGTGTTAGTATTAAAATTATATCCTTATTGAATACATGATTAAAAAACAAGGGGTTAAAGAATTAGTCACACAAAAAAAGATGACATTAACAGCAGGAGGAGATAAACATCATATAAATTGCAGTTTACACAGTATATGCACTTTGGGGTGTCTGTCCAGTGGGATACTCTTACATAGTGCTGGACAGCGCACCTGATCAAATAGTATGGGCATCATTAATAGACAGAAAGCCAGACACCGTGCATCACACGTATCTGTGTGAATGGCGCTTTATGCAAACCCCATCTGTGTGTATTTCTAATACCAGCAATCACCCCCTCCATGTTATAGTAGACTGACAGCAGTTGTCAGTATTTTGCGTCTGTTTTGCCTCCATCTTTATCATTGGGGACCTGCTGCTTCGGGGACTGCTGCACCTTGCTAGTGCTTTTGCATTCTGAACTTGTGTTGGTTAACCCCTTCACAACCTATGAAGTACCGGTACAAGTATTGTACAGTCGCATTATTGACCCATTTGTACTTAACTGGTTACACTGATGGCATGCGTACCTAGGTATCAATCTAGAATGATGAATAGGATCACTTCAATTTACAAAAAACATTAGTAACTGTTTCCAGTATCACCTACATTACAAAGGGTTCCTATATATATATATATATATATATAGATATATATATATATCTATATATATATATATATATATACACAGTATATATATTTTGAGAGCATCTGATTGAGTAATAGACCAAGGCTATGACTTACATTTATATAGCTTGTTATTAAGAATATGTATCAGTGTTACAGCTACATCTATGTGTGACTCAACTCCTCAACTCAGTGCATCCATCAACACAGAGAAGACTGGTTCCCTTTGCATTGGTTTGACAGCTCTGGTTCCTGCACAAGGGCAGAGGTGATGTCTGAAATAACCAAAAGAGCAGTATAATTGCCCAGTAAAAACCTCCCCTTGTCACTGCTCCGTCTGTACAGCTCTTCTGGGAGGTGAAAGGGGACCCCTGAATTATAACCATTTCCCATGAATTTCTCCCCAGAGCTTAGATCAGAAATACTAAAATAAAATGTTTTTTAGATGTGTGAGATGGAAGTGCCCAAGTAGTTTTGAAAACCTTATTATGTATATATATATATATATATATATATATATATATATATATATATTGTGAGGTAGCGCTCGCTGAGGGTATTACAGGACACTCACTTGACAGTGGAATGGACGCTCACAGCAATGGATTCTATACAAAAGTTCATCAGGTTAAGGGTATGTGCACACTGGTAGGTTTAGTGGAGGTTTAGCAGCGGAAACCGCCGGTCGGTTTCCATGAGTTTTATGTAAATTTATGTTAATCCAAAAGCGGCTTTTGGGTTAACATTAAACCTATGGAAACCGACACCCGGTGTGCACACACCGGCGGTTTACGCATGCTCATCTGTTGCTAAACCGCTGGGTTCCCAGCGGGTTAGCAACGAATGTGCATGTTCTATAAACCGGCCGGTTCTGCAGCGGCTGCAAGCAGAATCATGTGCTGCTTCCAGCCGCTGCATAACCGCCGCCGCTAACCCGCTGTGCACCCGCCCGTCACCCGCCCGTCACCCGCCCGTCACCCGCCGCACATACCCGCCAGGAAGCCGGTGGACGGCTGCAGAACTTCCTGGCGGGTCCGCCAGCCGCCCACCGGCACAAACCCGGCATATGTGCACATACCCTTATTCCAGGCTTCATAAACCACGCTCCATAATATAATGACGAGGCTTTCCTTTACCTTCAACATAAATGTCCATATACATAGTCCATCTATCTCCACAATGGATATATTCCCGTCCTGGTTGAGGAACACTTCTCCCTAAGTGTCCCAGGGCAGTATTCACACACTCAGCCTCTCCCAGTATCCTCACAGAGGCCAAGTCTCCAGTCCAGCCTAGTTTATCCTGCTCCCTTTGCAGGCTTGTGGAAGACTCACCACAATATGTCCTGCACCTTTGCAGGCTTGTGCAACACTGGCCTCTCTCCCCCCAGGTGCAATCCAGTGTTTTTGTAATCATCCTTCACACAGACCTCAGCTTTCAGCAGCAGCAGTTAACCCCCTGTGTGCTGCTACCGAGCCAACCTGCCCTAACCCTGTGCATGCTGCAGGATTAGCAATCCCAGATTGATGCAGGCCATGTGAGTCATACCAGCCACGTGCTATAGTGCTGGCATGCCTCACAATAACGAATGCAGCACGCCGGATAAATTAGCTAAAATTTAATCCCCCATGGTGCAGCAACGTTTCGGCTGAATCTTCAGCCTTTTTGAAAAAGGTCTATTTAGTTTATGTTCAGTAAACCTAAGGTTTTATAGGGGTTGTCCAGTCTAAAATGACTCTGTGTGACTGCAGATCAATCTGCCCAGTGCACTCACTGTGCGCTGCGAGGATTCACTGGTTTCTATGCTGGGAATGGACCACAGGTATGAGGTATGCAAGTTCCCGGCTAAACAACACTACTGGGCCAAGCCTTGCTCAATACAAGTCTATGTAGCGGGTGTGGTTGTCTAGTGGATGCGGCCTTTCTTCATAGATTTGAATTGCCCACTAGTCAGGGGGTTTGTCAGCAGTGGCCGGAAAAATAACTGCAGTCCTTGCAGCGCACAGTGCGAGCGCTGGGAGGATTGATAATTCTGCAATCACACAGAGTGACTGCAGAATTATCATTTCAGATCGGACAACCACTTTAAGGGACTCATGGTCTCCCTCATAAACTATTTACCATCTGGTCATGGCCATCCAAAACCAGGACCATGGTAACCATGAAACCTGCAAAGGAGTATTGTCTCTGTAGTGCAACACCAAAAACCCAGCTTGGGCTTCCTTATTTATGTAACGTGCCAGGGAGCGGCAGATGAATATCTCGCTCAAGACTTCCACCCTGCGCCACATTGAAACCACAGCAATTTTAGACAAGGAATTTTCCTCTTAAATTATAATAAAAAAGCTCTTTCATCTGTTGGCCAGAGATAGTGAAGGAAATAAGTATTTGATCCCTTGCTGATTTTGTAAATTTGCCCGCTTACAAAGACATGAATAGTCTATAATTTTAAGGGTAAGTTAATTTTAACAGTGATGGTACCTTTACACGCCGCTACAGGATGGTGGAAACAACCGGGTAGATGAGAGAAATGTATCTTGCACCGCCAAATCAACCCGAGGTAGCGGCATGTAAAGACGGTTGTTGCCACCCGTCACTTGAGGCACTTGTTTCAGAGCAGAGCTCAAAAACAGGTTGATTTCAAGGCGATGGTTACGGCCTGTATCAGCGTGTAAATAAGGAACAGGAGGGTTGTTTCGACACCTTGCTATCTACCTGGGGAGTGACACAGGCTCCGGGTTACCGCGCCCCATCAGCGATCATTGGAGGAAACTCCTGTGTTTACGATTGGTTGTCGCTGCATAGGGCGGCATATTTAAGGAGCTGACCAGTCACACTACACAATTGCTTGAGCGTCATGTATTAGTCAGCCTCCTGCGCTGGCTGGCCAATCATGATGCTATTGCTTTGTCCTATCAGCATACGGAATTCTCGTAATCCACAATTGTGGCACGCCTATGTGTTGTCCCTGCTGCACCAGGTCCGCCCATATTACCTTGTTATAGCGGCGTGTAAATGAGGTAAGGTGAGCTACAAGCTAAGGTAACTTGTGGAACCCAGCGGTGTATCCAGAGATAGATGTAACCTACTGTAGCGCACCTTGTTGCGGCGTGTAAAGGCGGTATCGGGTACCATTTTCAACCGTTTGTGCGTGCTCGTGCACGTGAAGCACCCGGTTGTTTCCACCATCCTGTAGTGGCGTGTAAAGGTACCATGAGAGATAGAATATCAAAAATAAAATCCAGGAAATCACAATGTCTAAATTATATACATTTATTTGCATTTTGCAGAGAAAAAGAAGTATTTTATTCCCAACCATTAATAGTTCTGGCTCCTATAGACCAGTTAGACGCTCCTAATCAACTCGTTACCTGCATTAAAGACAGCTGTCTTAAATTGTCACCTGTATAAAAGACTCCTATTCACATTCTCAATTAATCAGTCAGACTCTAACCTCTACAACATGGGCAAGACCAAAGAGCTTTCTAAGGATGTCAGGGAAACGATCCTAGATCTGCACAAGGCTGGAACGGGCAACAAAACCATAAGTAAGATGCTGGGTGAGAAGGAGACAACTGTTGGTGCAATAGTAAGAAAATGGAAGAAATATAAAATGAGTGTCAATCAACATCGATCTGGGGCTCCATGCAAAATCTCACTTCGTGGGTTATCGGATCTTGAGGAAGGTGAGAGATCAGCCTAAAACTACATAAGGGGAACTTGTTCATGATCTCAAGGTAGCTGGGACCACTGTCACTAAGAAAACCATTGGTAACACATTACGCCATAATGGATTAAAATCCTGCAGTGCCCGCATAGTCGCACTGCTCAAGAAGGCACATGTGCAGGCCCATCTGAAGTTTGCCAATGAACACCTTGGTAATTCTGAAAGTGATTGGGAGAAGGTGCTGTTGTCAGATGAGACAAAAATTGAGCTCTTTGACATTAACTCAACTCGATGTATTTGGAGGAAGAGAAATGCTGCCTATGATCCTAATAACACCATCCCCACAGTCAAACATGGTGGTGGAAACAGTATATTTTGGGGGTGTTTCTCTACTAAGGGCACAGGATTATTCACCACATCAATAGGACAATGGATGGAGTAATGTACCATAAAATCCTGAGTGACAACCTCCTCCCATCCATTAAAAATGGGTCATGGCTGGGCCTTCCAGCATGACAATGACCCAAAACATACAACCAAGACAACAAAGAAGTGGCTCAAAATAAGCACATTAAGGCTATGGAGTAGTCTAGCCAGTCTCCAGAAAACTTATGGAGGGATCTGAAACTCCATTTGCGAGAGCCTGAAAATCTTAATGATTTAGAAATGGTATGCAAAGAAGAGTGTGCAATCCTCATTCATCATCAACTACAAGAAACGTCTGACTGCTGTGCTTGGCAACAGGGGTTTTACCACCAAGTATTAAGTCTTGTTTGCCAGAGGGATTAAATACTTATTTCTCTCTGCAAAATTCAAATAATTTTATATAATTTAGACAATGTGATTTTCTGGATTTCTATCTCTCATTGTTAAAATTACCCTAGCCTTAAAATTATAGGCTGTTCATGTCTTTGTCACTGGGCAAACTTGCAAAATTAGCAAGGGATCAAATAATTATATCCTTCACTGTAGCTTACTGTCTTGAACTCCCTGTATTTTTATTCTTCGCTTTTGTTATATCCTCCCCTTCTCTCTTATATGGCGAAAGTAATTAGGTAGTGACCCTGGCCTGTATCCTTGCTATATCAGGCAGTGACTACCTGTACTCTACAATGCACTGCAATTGCTGTCTGACTTAACTAGAACATAGTAGTGATGGACAACCAATCTGGTTCAAACACCCAGATCTCATCTCTGAGCAACAAGAGCTGGCCTCCCAGTGAGAGCTACTTGCAGTTTCTGAATGGCTCTCATTTGGGGGTAAAATTACACTTCTTGTACATGGTTTTAACTGTGGTGAAGTTTTCTTAATAATGTGTTTGTTTGCAGGCAAACACATATATAATAGGGATCTGTTTAGGCTACAGAGCCCAGGTGTGACTACATCTCCTGCACCCACTCTAGTTCTACAGGTACCTGCCTGTTTCCCTTGTGGGAGTTGGAAGGAACAAAGGGGTGATAGACTGGTATCCCTTGTAACACCCACAGGAACTCCACTGACTTTCAGAATTTGTACAATTGCAGTGTCCAGTAGAGGGGAGAGGTACCAAAGTTCTGGAGATTGTTGCGGAAGTATTTCCAGCCTGTACAGGATAAAATAGGTTATGAGGAAAAAGAACAATGTTTTTTTAAATTGTCTACAGAATATGAAGGAAATCAGGCAAGATGTGTGTTCTAGTGATGGGCACTCAAGCTATTTTTTTATTAGAGATGAGCCACCACCCCGATGTTCGAATTCGATTCGATTCGTCGAATTTGATGTTTGTTCGTCGAATGTTCGTCGAACAACGTCGAACCCATTGAAAACAATGGCAGGCAAACACAAACACATACAAACACATAGAAAACACCTTCTAAGGTGTCCAAAAGGTGGCAAACTACTCAAAACATACAACAAACACATGGAAAAGTGACAAGTACATATAAAAATGCGAAAAGAAAAGAGATGGACGAGTAAAAGGAGGAGACACAGATATAGGCATGTCATGCCCCTCTACAATCCGTTTTTACTCCAGTATTTGTAAGGCATCATGCAGATGATGAGTATTTGGTGAGTTTTACTTCAGTATCTGTAAGGCCATGCTCAGACGAGGGAACTTGGTGAGTTTTACTTCAGTATCTGCAAGGCCATGCTCAGACGAGGAGAACTTGGTGAGTTTTACTTCAGTATCTGTAAGGCCATACATACTCAGACGAGGAGAACTTGGTGAGTTTTACTTCAATATCTGTAAGGCCATGCTCAGACGAGGAATATTTGGTGAGTTTTACTTCACTATCTGCAAGGCCATGCTCAGACGAGGAGACTTGGTGAGTTTTACTTCAGTATCTGTAAGGCCACGTTCAGACGAGGAGTACTTGGTGAGTTTTACTTCAGTATCTGTAAGGCCATACTCAGACGAGGAGAACTTGGTGAGTTTTACCTCAGTATATGTAAGGCCACGTTCAGACGAGGAGTACTTGGTGAGTTTTACTTCAGTATCTGTAAGGCCATGCTCAGACGAGGAGAACTTGGTGAGTTTTACTTCAGTATCTGAAGGTCATGCTCAGATGAGGAGAACTTGGTGAGTTTTACTTCAGTATCTGTAAGGCCATGTTCAGACGAAGAGTATTTGGTGAGTTTTACTTCAGTATCTGTAAGGCCATGCTCAGACGAAGCGTATTTGGTGAGTTTTACTTCAGTATCTGTAAGGCTACTTTCTGACGAAGAGTATTTGGTGAGTTTTACTTCAGTATCTGTAAGGCTACGTTCAGACGAGGAGAACTTGGTGAGTTTTACTTCAGTATCTGTAAGGCCATGCTCAGACGAGGAGAACTTGGTGAGTTTTACTTCAGTATCTGTAAGCCACGTTCAGATGAGGAGAACTTGGTGAGTTTTACTTCAGTATCTGTAAGGCCTTGTGCAGGCAATGAGTATTTGGTGCGGTGTTTACTGCAGTATCTGGAAGGCGTCGTGCAGGCAATGAGTATTTCATATTTTTTACCTCAGCATCTGTAAGGCCTTGTGCACACGCTGAGCATTGTGTCACATTTAGGGGACTCAACAAGAGTCTCCATTTTTTCCAAAAAATTGGGCACGGGACACCACTTCAGTGGCATCAATTGCCCTGCAGTTTGCAAGCTTAAAATGGTTGGTGAGGTGACTTTCATGCAGCACATTCCAAAATCCACAAGCCTTTAGTCTCCCATGTTATCTGTAAGATCTGTAAGATTTGTAACCAAAATCTAAGTAGAGGCCAAAAAATCTATACTTTGAGTAGTTCTTGCATGAACAGTCACATGGATATGAAGCAAAAGCCACAGTGGGAAGCTCACTGTGCTAAAATGCAGCCTAGCAGGCCGGGACAACCACCGACTGGCCCATCAAGTGCATCCGCTGCCTCTTCATCCTCTGTGACTGTGGGGACAGCAGTCACACATACTTTTGGACGCAGACCTTACACCTTTACCCGCAATAGCCGGTATGATTAGAAGGTCGTCAGTTCTTTTGGAAGTGGAAACACCTGCTGGTGTTGAGCGCTGTCAGACATCAAGAGCACCACCTTTGGATGAAGGCAACATAATAGGTCCACAGTTTGCCGGGAACACCCTACTCAACCGTGTCTCAGCACAGCAGCCAGCCCTCGGTCCCTCAAATGTGGACAAGTAATAGACCATTTCCTCCTAGCCATGACAAAGTAAATAGGTTGAATTTCACCATCTGCAAGCTGTTGGCTACAGAAATGCTCCCTCTCCACTTGTTGTACACAGAGGATTTTTGAGACCTTCTGTCCGTCACAGTGCCCCAGTACCAGATGCACAGTCGCCACTACTTCTCAAGAAAGCTGTCCTGCGCTACACCGGCATGTCGCACACAAAATCACCGCTTCCTTAAGAAACTCTGTGTGTAACAGGGTGCTTTTCACCACAGACACTTGGACCAGTAAGCATGGACAGGGGCGTTAAATGGCGGTGACTGTGCACTGGGTAACTATGAAGACAGCAGGAGAAGGGGCTGCTGCCCAAGTCTTGCCATCCCCACGAGTTGTGCATCAATCCTCTGCATGTGTAAGTTCCTCCACTCCTTCTGCCTCTTCAACCTTGTCTCGGTCCTCCACCTGCACCCAAAGCCTGTCTGATAATGCCACCCACGTTCTAACTGCGCACAAGGAATCCTGCACACCTCCTTACTATGATGGTAGCAGGGCTCAACGGCATCAGGAGTCTTTACCTTGAAATGTCTTGAAAATATGAGTCACACAGCTGAGGATTTGTGGTCAGCTGTGGAGACCGAGTTTGATCAATGCTTATTTCCACTGAACCTGCAGCCAGGGAAGGCCGTGTGCACCAATGCTGCAATGCTAGGTGCAGCCCTCCGCCGGGGCAATGTGACACACGTGCCTTGCATAGCTCACATCTTAAACCTGGTTTTCCAACCAATATTTGCACACTATCCGGACCTAGATGGTCTTAAGCAGAGGGCACGGTCGCTGTGTACTCACTTCCGCCGTTTGCATCCCGCAGCTCAATGCCTTGCATCTCTACAGAAGTCGTTTGGTCTGCAAGTTCACTGGCTGAAATGCGATATGCCGACATGATGGAATTCAACTCTACACATGTTGCAGCAACTGTGGCAGCACCGACGAGCCCTGGTGTAATAAGTCATGACGTATAATCTGGGCCTACGAGATCCAGAGATGGGGCAAATCACACAGTTGGAGTGGTCTGAAATGAATGACCTATGCACCATTCTGTACAGCATTGAAATGTCGACGAAGATGTTTAGTGATGATTATGCCATTATCAGCATGACTTTTCCCGTCATTTACATGCTGGAGCTCACTTTAAACAGTATTCAGAGTCAGGTGGTGGCACTAGAGGAGGGGGAGGAAGTACAGGAGGAGTCGTATGCGGAAGAGCTCACAAGATCTCCAAGGTGCAGTTCACAGTTTATGAATGAGGGTCTACATTATGCTTGCTCAGACCCTTCTTTATCTGGGCCTGGATCTGACTCCAAAAGCTTCTGGACATCAGTGCAGATAAATTCCTCGTCTTGACTCACAAAAGCTTTGGAGCAGACCTTTGATTCCCAGGCTATAGTATGAGAGAAGTGCGATGCATACTCAACCATCTGTCTTACCCATACTCAGATGTGTGGCTGGAGACTTGGGAGCTGTGCTGAAGCAAGTGGAATTGGGGTGACAGCTCTGAGGACTGGTGTATTTGTGATGTAGAAGTTGAGGAGGAGGAGAGCCCACTTGCTGAAGCGCTTGCTATCCATTCAAGCGCCTGCTCTTTTTGTGCCTCATCGAGAATTGGTATCGATCGTCATCTGAGTCGTGTCCGTACGAAAGGGATCATATCAGAATCTCCACGAAAAGAAGTAGACATCTTACTTTGGCTGGAAGATTTCCTTTCTTCAGTAGATGTTAATGTAGATTTACCCCACGGACACAAACTTTTTTTTCCCTTTCTACCACGCCTACTCCCATTCCCACCAGCAGCAGGCCTTTTGCCACTCATTTTGTATGGGACAAAATTTGCAACTGTACAGTTGTTGGACAACAAAAAGCTGGATGTAAATCAAGCAGACGTGACTGAACGAACACTGCTACTTGACCCGAAGTGAGACCTGGGCAAGGTGCAGTTAAAAATTAGAAGTAAGTGACTACACAGGCGGTGTAGTTGTTTGTATAGAAGTGGCCTACATTGCTTCTTTTTTAGTGGCACTGCTACTTGACCCAAAGTGAGACCTGGGCAAGGTGCAGGTAAAAATTGGCACCAACTACACAGGCGGTGTAGCTTCTTTCACAAGTGGGCTACACCACTGTGTAAGTGATACTGCTACAGTACAAGCCAGAACAAATTGCCTGGACTAGCTGCAGCCAAAAAATGCCTACTAAGGCGGGTGGTGTAGCTTTCTTCACAGCAGTTCTACACTACCTGCCCTAAAGGACTCCCAGAGCTAGATGTGGCCAGATGCTGTGAAAAACACTTGCACAGCACTGGCACACTTCTGCCTGGCAAAAACTAATAGGGACTGCTCTAACCTAGCCCTAAAAAGGGCTGAAATTAAAACTAGTCCCTGCTTCTATGAAGTAAACCTGAAAAAGGGCTGCTAGACTACTAGTCCCTAGTCCCTAATCCCTACTCCTATGAAGCAGCCCTCAAAAGGGCTGATACTCCTAAAATTCGCACCCTACCCCAGTCCCTACTCCCTAAACCTATCTATCTGATCTGACAGCTGTTTAAATCTCCCGCGCTGACACTGAATAGGGTGATGTCGGCGCGGGAGATTTGAAGCAGCGATCAGCTGTTTCTTATCTCCCACGCTAATATCACCCTATCCGGTGTCAGTGCGGGAGACTTAAACAGCTGTCAGATCAGCTGTATCTCCCCGTTGACACCGGCGGGAGATCAGCTGTGCCGGGAGGAGGAGATCTCTGCCGCTGATCTCCTCCTCCCGGCCGCCCCCAGAGACAGCTGATTGGCTGCCGGGGCACCATAGTAATGTGAACGCATGCGGAGATTCTCCGCTGCGTTCACATTATTATGGGCTGCTCTTTGCCTGCATGCCCTCTCTGCAGCCGCTGACACCTAAGGGGGCACACTCAATGCTGCATCTGACGCTGACAATTGACGCTATGAATGGTGATGTAAAGGCAGCCGGATATTGACAGTGCATCTACAGTAATACGTCCACGATTCCTGTCGCGCCAGTGCTGACGGACAGCTGTCTCCAAGTACACTGCGGAACTAGCAGCGGGTGCCTAGATACCCGACTGTACTAGTCAGCCTCCTCCGCTCCCGGAGGAGACACTAGGCCGTCGGGTACAGGCACCCTAGTAATGTAGAAGTCGTTTCATGGGAGTAACCCTACCCAACTGCTGCGTTCACCATCGATTCAGGCTGTTTGCTGCGTTGCGTTTTCGTGCATTCACATGCACACGCAAGACTGTGAATCGTGCAGCTAATAGCTTCAGTAGTCATGATGAGGAAATGATCTGCACCGATGCATAAAATCATTGTAAGTCAGACGAACAAGGTCTAGGCATAATGTAGAGTCTCATTATCAAAGTTTAACACTGTTTTTGGAGACAAAGAGACTGAACTGATAAGGTGTAGAGTGTGACAACACAGAGACAGTTGATGAGCCCAGCAGAGGAGGTGGAAGAGAAGGATGATGAAGCTGACAAGGTTAGGTTGTGGCTTCCTTGACAGAAATGGAGTGTTGCAAGCACATGAAGCACTGCGTCCTCGGCCACAGCTCTGCCTCTCTGCAGAAGCCATGGCGGCTCTGCAATTTGTATGGACGATAAGCTTGCCTAGCCTGGTTATTTTTTATGATCGCGAAGGATGACCTAACTCAGTCATCTGCCAAATTTGTAAACGAAATCCAAGCGAAATCCAGGTAGAACTAAAAAATAAATAATTTGAGTACTTCATGTATGAGTCACCACATGGAGATGCAACATAAATTACAGTGGGAAGCCCTGCCCAACCACCAATCACCCCATCAAGGGCATCTTTGGCTTCTTCATCCTCCATGCCTGTGGGGACTGTTGTCACACAGACCTTCAACCGCACAACATCCACCTCTTTGCCCGCAACAGCAAGTGTGATTGACAGGCCGTCACCTGTTTTGGAAGTGGATATGCCTGCTGGTGTTGAGCACTGTGAAACATCGAGTGACCACCTCTTCATGAAGGCAACATAACCTCTCCGCCTGCACCTTCCTCAGACTCCAGCAAATTGTCTGGTATACTCTATTCCACCCTGTCTCAGCACAGCAGCCAGCCCTCAGTCCGGCAGATATTTTCAAGTAAAAGACCATTTCCTTTTAGCAATGTGAAAGCTAAGAGGTTAAATTTCATCATCTCCCATTTTTTGGTGACAGAAATGCCTGGTTGATACCAAGGGTTTTTGAATGGTCATGGCCGTCGCAATGCCCCAGTACCAGATGCCCAGTTGCCATTACTTCTTGAAGAAAGCTGTGCCTGCACTCCACCTGCATGTCGCAGAAAACATGACTGCTTCCTTGAGAAACTCCGTGTATGACAGAGTGCATATCATCAAAGGATTGGGAAAGCAAGGTGTTACAGTCCGCGCTGCTAAGCCCCACAAATCACCAGGAATCCAATTTGGATAGCAAAAGATCTTCTTTATTTCCTTTCCTACGCGTTTCTATGCCTCTCCTGGCACCTTCCTCAGAGTGCATGTCATCACATACATCTGGACGAGTAAGCATGACCAGGGGCATTACATGTCGCTGACTAGGCACTTGTTGACTGTTGGCTGCGGGGAAGAAGTTGCTGGACAAGTCTTGCATTCCCCAAAGGTCTGTGAGTAAAACCTCTGTATGTAACAATTCCTCCACTGCTTCTTTGTCCTCCACCTCCTCTAGGGCCTCCACCTGCCCCCAAAACCTCTTTGGAAATTTCCCACTCATTCCAACTGTGCAGAAGGAATCAAGCAGACCTTACTATACTGGCAGCAGGTTATCTTTACGTTAAAATTCCTGGGAAATGTGAGTCACACAGCTGAGGAGTTGTGGTCAGCTTTGGACACTGAGTTTCATCAATGCCTGTCTCCACTGAACTTGCAGCCATGCAAGGCCGTGTGTGCAATCCCATAAACCTGAGTGTGCCCTACGCCGGAGCAAGGTGACGCAAATGCCTTGCTTTGCTCATTTCCTGTACCTGGTCATCCAGCAATTTCTAGCCCACTATCCTGGCCTAGATGCACTGCTGCACAGGGCACTATCACTATGTGCTCACTTCTGCCTGTTTGCACCCCGTGGCTCAACGACTTGCATGCTATAGAGGTCTTTCGGCCAGCCGGTTAACCACCTGATATGCAATGTGCTGACACAATGGAATTTCACTCTACACAGTCTATCAAGATGAACAAGTCATGGACCTCCAAGGACTTGAGCACACCAGTGTCAGAATGGGGAGACTAGGCACTGGTGTACTCTACAGTGTGCTGCATTAAAATTCACATTACAATATTTCACATCTGGAGCAATTGTTGCCACTTTAATGGTGCCTGTGTCCAATTTCTTTGAAAAGTGTGGACTCTTGTTAGGGTCTCTTTGCTGCTGATGCATTACTGTAGCAGAGCTCTCTGAGGATAATATCTGCTCCTGACACTTGTGCACAATTTCCTAAATAATCAACCTTGAAATGCTTGGCTATGCTTCCTGCCTTGATGCCATTGTGACCCAATACAAAACGTATAAGATGCATACCACTTTGCTGTGATGTGACAATAATTTTTTTGAAAAGAGCGGACTCTTGTTTGGGTCTCCTTGCTGTTTGATGCATGACTAGAGCAGGGCTCTCTGGGTGGCATGCCTACACCTGTCAACCATCCTCCATTTACTCCTACTCCTCCTTTTACTTAATGTAGAAAACTGCTGACACTTTTCCGCAGTGAGTCATCCATCTGTCATTTCAAACTCAGTTTCACCCACCTCTCAAATTAAAGTGAATTTGAGCCACCAACTAATTTTAAACTGATTTTGAAGAGTGTGCAGGCTAGCACAGACCATGTCTCATGCATCCATGCTACGCCATGACACTATTTATACTGTAGGTAGATTGTTTTCCCTTTTCCTGGGGTCTGGCAGTAACATGTGCAGTTTGGCAGCTTTTGGCCCCTTTTAAAGTATTTTTTAGTCCCTTGATTTTGCCTCCTATTGATTTCAATGGCATTTGAAAAATTCGGTGAATGTTCATCAACTTATTCGACAAAAACTCCCCATTTGGTGAACAAATCCGAATTCAAACATTGTGGTGTTTGCTCATTTCTAAAAGCATTAATGAAAATGTATATTATTTATAGTAACATTTTATAAAGTGATTTTGTTCCCGATTCTTATACAGTTTACTCTTCTCTTGCCTATGTTGACAATTGATAAAGCCTTTGCCTTTCTGCTTGAAATTAAAACATATCGTTAAAAACATACGCATCAGATTTAAAATTTCCTGCTTCATTTTTTCTTGTACTGCTTGGGAAATATTAAATAGTGGGATTTTTTGTGTTAAATTTTAAAAAGTTCTATGTAGTTACTATGTAATGTAATGTAGTAATATCTATGTAGTTACTGTGGGAATGTAAAAATAAATAAATGGTAAATGGTAGCAGAGTGACAACAATATTTTTTATTTCTAAATTGAAGGAGTTGCGTGTGTGCACTTTTTCCTCCTTGTGGAAGTTCTTCCCCTTAGGCTGGGTTCACACCACGGCACAATCCGATCCGGAGCTGTCAGGGGTGGAGCTGACAGCCCTGGACTGGATTTGCAAACAGAACCGGAGAGCTAATATGCCCTCCGGTACGGTCCTATTTGTAGCCGAATGCAGCCGAGCTCAGCTGTCCCCTGCGAAATGGTGCTGAACCGCTTCACAGGACACAGCTCTCTGGTGCTGAAGTTAAGGGTGGCTCACGCTGAACTTCAGCAGCCGGCGTCCGGTTCCCGGATCCTCCCAGAACAGGGCAATCTGGCCCCTTAGACTCCCACATTAGGGAGCGCCGGATTGCCCCGGATCCTGGAGGATCCAGGAGAGTTTGGGAGGATCCAATTTGGGGAGATTTTTCTCCCCTGACACAAAAATGCTGCAAGCAGCATTTTTGTGTCCAGGAGAAAAATCCGAATACACCCGGATCTCTCCGGACAGATGGAAACCAGATGGCAGATAGCTGCCACCTGGCTCCATCTGGCCCCATAGCATACTATGGGGCCGAAATTCAGTCCGGGGCTGTTTGATTCACATCGGACAGCCTCGGATCGGACTGTGCCGTGATGTGAACCCGGCCTTAGAGTTCCAGTCCACATAGAAACAGATGCAGCATGTGAAAGAAGGAAAAACCCAAATAGGTGCATATAGGGTGAGTATCCTCTAAATACAGGTAGATAAATGTGAGAGTGTATCTGCTCACCATATAAAGTTGTGCTATGGTAGGCACAGCGCCACTGAAGGCCAGATCAAATATCTATGCTGCTACCACATTCATCGTTGCATAATGGAGCAATGTTATTTGGAGTCAGAAGGGAAAGCCAAAAGATTATAACATCTGGACAGGCCTCTGTATCTCACTGTGCCACTTGAGAAAGGGGAATAGGAGCCATGGAGCCCTAAAACACATTGTACTTTAGATTTTTTAATTTAAAAAACAACATTTTTTCAATCATCATTCCAGACGTCATCAATCGTTTGCGCCCAAGACTGTCCACTACTTTGGAGTAGTGTTGGTCCTACAGGAGGTTATAAATCTGTGTGTAGAAAGGCATGGCACCAAGAATAATACTGAAATCAACAGACAAGTAGATAGAATAGAACTTTATGCAGAAAGTTGGTGACCAAATGGCCAAAAAACTTCAAAATTGATGACAGCTGGCCAATCTCCTACATCTCATTGACCTTAAAGCCACTGAATCGACAGGAAGTTGACATCTCATTTCCTATGTGTTAACTACAACTTGCTTGATTGGATAGCATATTCCAAAGAAGGAAAGAAAAGAGAGAAAAAAGAGGCAAGGAATGAACATTAGGAATACTTTTTTGCCCTTAGAAAGTGTCAACCCATAAGAGGAGATAATGGCTGCATGATCATGTCATCCCTTTTTCTAGCAAACAGTTGATAAGAAATGCTAGCTAAGAAATAAAAATGATAGATATTTCAGATATCATGACAACACAAATCCTATTCACTGTATAGTTAAGAAAACACTCGGGAGAAAACCAAACTATTCTCAGAGCAGGTTCTCGTCGTGTGTAAGTGACTTCACACTGATCCGTTTGTAATTTAACTTTTGTCAGTTTTTATAATGTGTGAGCTTTTAACTGTAATTATTGTGGCAAATAAAATATAATAAAATAAAAACTAATGATGTGGAAAAGAAAGAACAATTACCACCTGTCCAGTATGACAGACCAGCAACCTGCTTACTACATATTAATGTAATAATGCAGCACATGATCAAAACACAAACTCATAGCTTAAGAAGGTGGCACGATACATGAATATTTCTCGTTTACTTCTGGATTTTAATTACCGTATATACTCGTGTATAAGCCGAGTTTTTCAGCACAGAAATTGTGCTGAAAAGTGCCCCCCTCGGCTTATACACGAGTCAGTGACGGCTGACTGTGTGGGGCCGGTGTCCGGGGGATGGAGGAGGCAGGGGGAGGCTGTATAGTGAGCGGCCGGTCACGTGGGGCCGCTCATTAGTGCAATGCAATATGCACTGCATCCCCCTGTCCATCAGCGGCAGGGGGAGCCGTGCATATTACATAGCACTGTCAGTGCTCTCCCGCCCCCCTGTGGTAGTATACAGCAGCCCCCCCGTGGTAGTATACAGCAGCCCCCCCGTAGTATATACAGCAGCCCCCCCCGTGAGAATAAGGCAGCCCCCCTGTGGTAGTATACAGCAGCCCCCCCGTAGTATATACAGCAGCCCCCCCGTGGTAGTATACAGCAGCCCCCCTGTGGGTATATAGAGCCCCCCCCGCTGCTGCCGCACACCTGTAAAAAGAAGATCTTTCATACTTATCCTCCTGCTGTCACCGCGCGCATCCTCCGCTCTCCTTCTTGCTTGCACCCGGCGTCCATCCACGTGACCGCGCACAAATAATGACGTCATTATTTGTGCGCGGTCATATGGATGGACGCCGGGGCCCGGGTGCAAGCAAGAAGGAGAGCGGAGGATGCGCGCGGTGACAGCAGGAGGATAAGTATGAAAGATCTTCTTTTTACAGGTGTGCGGCAGCAACGGGGGGGGGACTCTATATACCCACAGGGGGGCTGCTGTATACTACCACGGGGGGGCTGCTGTATTCTCACAGGGGGGGGCTGCTGTATATACTATGGGGGGCTGCTGTATACTACCACAGGGGGAGGCACTGCTGTATACTACCACAGGGGAGGGGCTGCTGTATATACCACAGGGGGGGACTTCTGTATACCCACAGGGGAGGGGCTGCTGTATATACCACAGGGGGAGGCACTGCTGTATACCCACAGGGGGGCTGCTGTATACTACCACAGGGGAGGGGCTGCTGTATATACCTCTGTGGCTGCTGTATACTACCACAGGGGGAGGCTGCTGTATACTACCACAGGGGGAGGCTGCTGTACACTACCACAGGGGGAGACTGCTGTATACTACCACAGGGGGGAGACTGCTGTATACTACTACTGGGGGAGACTGCTGTATACTACCACAGGGGGAGACTGCTGTATACTACTACTGGGGGAGACTGCTGTATACTACCACAGGGGGAGACTGCTGTATACTACCACTGGGGAGGCTGCTGTATACTACCACTGGGGAGGCTGCTGTATACTACTACTGGGGCTGCTGTATATACCTCTGTGGCTGCTGTATACTACCACAGGGGGAGGCTGCTGTATACTACCACAGGGGGAGGCTGCTGTACACTACCACAGGGGGAGACTGCTGTATACTACCACAGGGGGAGACTGCTGTATACTACCACAGGGGGAGACTGCTGTATACTACTACTGGGGGAGACTGCTGTATACTACCACAGGGGGAGACTGCTGTATACTACCACTGGGGAGGCTGCTATATACCACTGGGGGGGCCTGTATACCACACTGCTGGGGGCTGTATACCTGTGCTGGGGTCCACCCTCGGCTTATACACGAGTCAATAGGTTTTCCCAGGTTTTGGGGGCAAAAGTAGGGGGGTCGGCTTATACACGGGTCGGCTTATACACGAGTATATACGGTATTCCTTTATTTTACTGTGGATTATTTAAAGCAAATCTCTGCCCAATCAATCAATATGGAAATCCTGTATACTATTATACTCTTAGCCTTCCTATTTTACCAGATACAGTTGCTACAATGGTGTAATAAGGAGGAGACTTATAGGCCATGCAATGCTCCTCTGAAAATGTATATATACAAAAAGCCTCTTGAAAAAGAAGAGGATTTATTCTGTTTTATTCTGTACCGCCACCTCCCGCCGGCTCGGCACTCAATACAAGGAGAACCATACCTGCTGAGACACCCAAACAGAAGCCTCACATCCAACCAAATCAGATTTCCTTCTTTACACTAATGAGGGGCAAAACCCGAAACATGTGTCTGCAAATGAAGTTTCTGGTTTCACTTCCTATCTAAAGTCATGTGTCAAGGCTAATTAAAGGGTCAATATTAACTTTTAGGAATGTTACATCCAATAGATGACACTAGAGTTCAGGTCTTCTTCCTTCTTAGAGGCTACTCGCATATTTAAATTTCCAGAGGGTCGTTAAATGGCCTATAAGTCTCCTTATGGCAGTTTGGCACTTTCCTCAAGATAAACGTTCCTGCTAAGACTTCTAATAGCACAACTTCTTTTTCAGATTGCTTTCTCCTGGAGCCTACTTAAAAAAGCACTAAAAAACACAAAAAAATAATGGACATATGAATATTAGTATCAAAACTACTTCCTGTGCATATGTTCCATCTTTTACAGCTTCTTTTAACTGCTATGGGCTTGGAAAGTTAAAATATGCGACTGGATTGTTGTACTGGCGGCCTCCGCTTGGAATCTGTCGCTATGTAATATACAGAATTTCAAACACAAACCTCAGCATTAAAGCCATTGCAAAATATGGTCACCAAGTCATCAGGAAAACATGTAAAGGAAATCACTGCTGTTTACCTGATGCATTTCTGGCTTCAAAAACAACATAGGTCTGCCAACATATAAAAGATGCCATGTGCACATATCTATGAAATAGTTCCATGCATTTGAATGGAAAATGTTAATAAAAAGTTATATTTCTAGTTTGTCAGAAATTATATGGAATATTATTTATGTAATAGTTCCACATTGTAAGAGTACTTCCTTATCAATCCATGTAGGCATAACGGCATGGTAATGAAAGTAATATACACAAGAATGAAAGACATTAGGATGAAATAGAGGAGGGTAGTCTATCTTTATACCTTGCTAAACATTCATGTAATTTGCTGATCAGTTGAACCAAAACAGCTCTCCATAACCATCAAAATTACTATGTTTCATAAAGCAGGCAGCACTCGGATATAGTCATAAATGCTCTTCTTTATTTGCCCACATGACTGCAACGTTTCGGTTAATTCAGATCCTTTCTCAAGCAGTGCCAAAGTGACAGTGAAACAGAGTATATAAAGTGCATTCACATTAACATTATTCATTTGCCAATTATAGGTTACAGTGACTTTTTACAGTGTTATATAATAGAAAAATCCATACAACTCCATACATGGGTCCTCAGTTTACAGTAAATCAAACCTATGTTACATATATTCAAATAATCCTGTATACTGTATCGATACAGTCATACTGTGCTAGCATATCTCATGTGTGTTAGTGATTAATACATGTATTTATAATAATTATTAGGCTCTCACCCATCCCATCGGTAAAACGCTACTCCCGGTGTGACTACAGTGTCTTCCGGGTTCCAATTGGTCATTCTCAATGGCGGACCAATTGACGGTATTACGCCACTGCACATGTGCGGTTGGAGCGGTCGCTTCTCAGTGACGGTCGTCCCCTTTCATACATTATAGGCTGCATTCTCCTCCATTTTTAGTGTGGAATGCTTCACCCTCTTATCCAACTATTAAATATGCACTTATATTTCCAACATTCTGGGCGTCAAATACTTTTCAAGTGTGAATGTTATACCCAAAGCAACTTAACACTTATTTTAATTCCCTATGGCCCCTGGAATTTAAGCCTCTTACCCCTACAGGTAAAAGGACCTTATCCATCATTTAGTGGTTTTCAAGGTCTCACATTCTCATGTTTACCATTTACCCAACCAAACCTTATAGGCCAATCACTGGGACTTTCAGTGTGTACCGCCACTAGGTGCATTTTCATCACACTCTCAGTAATAAAGTGTTAATAATAGGGAGAAAAGGGGGGGTATAGGAGTTATATATTAACTCAATATATCTATCACCTTTGATACCTACACTGAGTGTAGCACATTATTATTTAATAATAAAGCAAAAAAATTCATATAAAATTACTGTTAACATATGGATGGATGGATGAGTCCTTCTTTTGTGTTGCATGTCTTGTTTGGTTCTATAAAAGACAAAAAATAATACACATTACAAAACATATAAAAACAGCTACATAATACTTACAATTCAACTTCTACTGTATCGGATTAATAGTCATGGTTATTCAACCTCATTATAGAATAGGGTTGATCTTGAAATCTACATTTAAATCACTTGCTTTAAGTGTGCCAAACCCTTGGATCCACTCAAGCTCTCTTATTTTGAGCTTCCTCTCTCTGTCCTCCACGTCTCAACTGTGGTATGTGATCTATTATCCGGAATTTGAGCTGTTTTTCATCAAAATTACTAAATATATTTGTTTCTTAGGATTGAAAGAGGTTTTCCAGTACTAATGTGATTCCCTTCTAACTTTTCCTATCATTTTTCTATTTTACTTCTGCTATCTACTCTGCTCCTGTAACCTTATCTGTTATGGTACCTTTACACACCGCTACCGAAGGTAGCAACAGGTAGGCACCACACGTGCACGCGCACGTTTTCAACGGTTGCTAACGGTACCTGATACCGCAAATACACGCCGCCACAAGGTGCTCCACAGAAGGTATTTTCGATCCCTGGAAGTGCTGACGAGTGCCGCAGGTTACCTTCTGTGGAGCACCTTCCCTGATTTACACGCCGCCACCACAAGGGAATCTGGGCGTACATATTGTGCGCCGTAACTACATAGGAGTGACAGAGTTGTGCATTACGTGGCGCTTGTATGGTGTTTGAACAATGCAATAACATCATGATTGGCCAGCCAGTGCAGGGAGGCTGGCTAATACATGACGCTATAGCAAATGTGTAGTGACTGGTCATCTCGTTAAATATGCCGTCCTGTACAGGGACAGCCAATGGGTACACAGTAGTCCCCACCAATGATAGCTGATGGGGCGTGGTATACATGACGCTGTAGCACGTCCCAGGTAACTCAAATACCGTACCTGTGCCCCGATTACACGCCGCTACCATAGGGATTATACCTGCTTGTTTTTCAGCACGGCTGAAAGACAGGTATCCAAAGGGACAGGAAGGTGCTACCTGAATTACACGCCGCAACCTCGCCGTGTTTTGAAGGTAAAAGGTACAATTGTCTCCGACACCTGCCGGTTTCTACCTTTCGGTAGCGGCGTGTAAAGGTACCATAAGAGGTTTGTAAACTCCCTTATTGATGTTCTAGTTTTGATGCTTCCAATTGTAGACCAGAATTTGATAAACTGAATGGAAAACCAAAATAAAGGGTAACGCCACTGGTTTTGTGATGTAACAGTGACCTCGCCAGAGATATCACAGTGTGCGATATGCACCAGCGACCTGGCCCCTGCTGTGAGTTCGCTGATCATTGCAAATAGTTCAGGACCATTTGTTGGTCCTTGGTCTCCAACTGGTCAGCATGCATCGGCGTGTGTGACAGTGAGAGACCAACGATCAGCGACCTCCCTAGGCTGATAACCATGGTAAACAGCGGTATCTAGGTAGCGCACGCTGCCTAGATACCCGATGTATACCCTGGTTACCAGCCGTCTCCGCTTCCAGGCTGGTATCCAAGGTAACTAGGGACAGCGATGTGCTTAGATATCCACTGTGTACCTTGGACACCAGCCTGGAAGTAGAGAAGGCTGGTAACTAGGGTATACATTGGGTAACTAGGCAGCATGTGCTGCCGAGATACCCGCTGTTTACCATGGTTAGCAGCCTACTCCAGCTTACCCCAGCCTTTCAAGAATAGTTTATATTTATACATATGGTCCACTGGTCACTGGTGAGTCTGCCTGTTTGACAGATTACCAGCAACTTGCATAGAGACTTTCCAGTGATCCCGGCCAGGTCGGATCGCTGGTGGGATCGGTGGAAAGTCTCAGCGTGTAAAGGGGCCCTAAGTTGTGTTGTCCCTCGAGAGAAGTAAACTAGTGTCAATCATCCTTGTCACAGTTATACATGGAAGGCAAAGACCAGCCCAAGGAACAAGGGTTGCCCTTTCTTCTATATGTTACAGTAACAACGTATGACAATCCTACACATCAACTGGTTGTCAAGATGGTTTCATTTATGAGAATATACACTAACAAACATAACGCAGCAGATCTCAGGTACATACATTCTTCTCCCGTTTATACTTACCACTGCAATATAAGTGTTGATAAGTCTGCAATTTTACAAATAATTTATACTCTAGCTGTGGACAGCTCTCTCTCGAAAGAACCAGGCGCCCAAACTGCAAATCAGTTCTCCACTATTTTGTAGAAGCCCAAAGCATGTTTCCATTTAATAGGTGCTTCATATCCCGAGCTCCAGCACAGACATCTGTAAACCGTATGACAACCATAACTGACAGATGAAGTGCAAAAAGAACAAAGGAAGACACTGAAAATGCAGATCACAAAGAGCAAAGTCTATTTTTTTTCATGGTGGAACCCAAGTGATACAATAATGTAATGTATGTTTGCTGGAGGTTTATAGGTTAATAAAACAAAAATAAACAGCTTTTTACATCCTGGTAAAATGGGCAGAAGTTGTGGCTTCTGAGGGAAGGATAATATGAATCTGAGTAGAATGAGAGGTCTTTGCTATTAAAGTCTCTGTAATACAGAATATCTGTTCAGAAAATATTGTAAAGCAACTTACCGTATATACTCGTGTATAAGCCGAGTTTTTCAGCCCAAAATTTAGGCTGAAAAGTCTCCCCCTCGGCTTATACACGAGTCAATACGGGGGGGGCTGTGTCCGGGGCTGTGGAGGCTTCAGGAGGCGGGGGGGGGAGGCTGCTGTATGAGCGGCCCCGTCACGTGGGGCCGCTCATTAAATATGCACTGCTTTCCCCTGTCAATCAGCGGCAGGGGGAAGCAGTGCATAACTAAATAAATCCCCCCCAAGTGCTGGCACCTGCCCCCCCTTGTAAGGGCCCCCCCCCCCCGATGGTTATATTACCATTCCGGACTTCTGATCCGCGCCGCTCCTCGGTGCTTCATCCTCGCTGCTCCGTCTGTCTTCTACATCCGGATCTCCGGCCGTCGCAGGCATGTGACGTCATCGCGCGGCCGGGGATCCCGGATGTAGAAGACGGACGGACGGAGCAGCGAGGAGCAGCGAGGAGCGGCGCGGATCAGAAGTCCGGAATGGTAAGAGAAGCGAGGGGGGGGGCGCTTGCAAGGGGGGGCGAGTGACAGCATTTGGGGGCTGCTGCGGACCCCCAGGGGGCCGCTGTGTACCCCCAGGGGCTGCTGGGGACCCCAGGGGGCTGCTGGGGTACCTGCTGGGGACCCCCTGGGGGCTGTTGGTACCCCCAGGGGGCTGTTGGTACCCCCTGGGGGCTGTTGGTACCCCCAGGGGGCTGTTGGTACCCCCTGGGGGCTGTTGGTACCCCCAGGGGGCTGTTGGTACCCCCAGGGGGCTGCTGGTACCCCCTGGGGGCTGCTATATGTACCCCTGGGGGCCTGCTGTATACCACTGGGGCTGCTGTATACTACCACTGGGGCTGCTGGGGCTCCTGTATACTACCACTGGGGCTGCTGGGGCTCCTGTATACTACCACTGGGGCTGCTGGGGCTCCTGTATACTACCACTGGGGCTGCTGGGGCTCCTGTATACTACCACTGGGGCTGCTGGGGCTCCTGTATACTACCACTGGGGCTGATGGGGCTCCTGTATACTACCACTGGGGCTGCTGGGGAATCTGTATACTACCACTGGGGCTGCTGGGGAATCTGTATACTACCACTGGGGCTGCTGTATACTACCACTGGGGAGGCCTGTATACCACACTGCTGGGGTCTGTATACCTGTGCTGGGGTCCACCCTCGGCTTATACACGAGTCAATAGGTTTTTCCAGATTTTGGGGGCAAAAGTAGGGGGGTCGGCTTATACACGGGTCGGCTTATACACGAGTATATACGGTAAATGGATATATCCAGCTAGTAATGGGAAACGGTGCCCAACATATTTCAGTGAATGGGTCACTTGGAATGTGTCAGTGATATGCAGCGCACACTTGAGCAATTATTGGTTGCTATTAGAGGAAAGAAGTCCAATTCTACTTAAAATGAATAAGAGAAGAAAATATTTCTATTCACCATATGAATGTCATTCAGATTTTGTCAGAAAACTCAAGAATGTATTAGACAAAGTTAAAAGAAGAGTAGCCCTTCAATTTATTTAAATTATATTCTACAGATTAAATAAATGTATTCATATCTGGAGTCAAGGAAACAGATCATGTGCATAATAAAGTCTATTTCAATCATGATCTTGGAAACCGCTTGATGAACCATTGGTCCAAACGTAGGCATGAGCGAACCCATACTGTAAAGTTTGGGGTTCGTACCAACACCTAGTGTTCAGAACACGGACATTCCACAAAACTCCATGGTCGAGTTTGGAGTTCTGATGCTGATCGGATGCTGAATAAAGTTTGTTGAAAGGCTTCAGTGCAGCCAATCAACAAGCTTTTCAGCTGCGGGCACTTCCGCAGCCATCATAACCATGCTGAGTACTAGCATGTTTGTGATTTGCGGGTGCACCAAGTGACCCAGCCTTTATAACTTATTTTCATAAATTCTAATATATTCCTATTTTAATATATTCTTATGTAACCATGATTGCTATGGTGATAGAACCCCATTAAGTAATTTTCCTATCCACATTTGTTTACAGTACAATTGTCCTGCTCTTACCCTCCATTTTGCATCTTTTTCCAGCTTCTTAGTCCTAGTTATGACCAATTTACAGCACAAAGGTTTGTGTCCCACTTGACTTCTATGGGGCTCAGGGTCAAGTTCGAGTAAAAAACTGAACTTTTAACTTCAGTTCAGTTGAATTCAGGGAACTCAAATATCCATGGGTCCTCTCATCCCTATTTGGAAACTAGTTTAGAAAAAAAGTCCAAGAGTCAGGAGTTCCAGATAAGTGAACATCCATGCGCTGTAGATTGGGGCGAGTTGATGGACACAGAAAATGTTGCTTTTGTCAAATTCTGGGGAAGAGAAAGCATAGATTTATATTGGTATATATGTTAATCAAAAATAGTTTTAGCATGTATAGAAGGTAATCAAGAAATTGTCAATACTTTTTTCTACTCCACAGGATTGGTCTGCCATTTATACTTGGATCAGTTAACTGCTTTATAAAGAGGGGTTAAGCAGATTAGTAATTTTTACATACTGTATTGTTATTGCTTTTTGCACTCTACTGTATATATGGCCATAACAGAGGTGTCTGGCAGTTACTCCCCTTCCAGTCAAACCTGCTGTTAAAAAATATTCTAGAGAAATTGCATTTTATTGGCAGCTTTTATTTGTATATACTCAGTTTTACTCATTAAATACTAAAAGCCGTGTCTTGGTTAGATACTTTTTTTTAATACTGTAGAACTATTTTAACAGCTTATACCAAATCGTAAAACCTCAGAAAATATTTCTTAGTGTAAAACTGAGACAGAATATTTAAAGAGGTTTTCCACTACCAATGTGATCCCATTTTTATTGTCCTAACTATGCTTAACTAACACTTTCCCATTATACCTTTACTACCTACTCTGCTCCTGTAATCTTATCTCTAAGTAGCTCGCAAATACCTTTATTGTAGTTGTAGCCTTGATCTTCCAGTTTTCAGACTGGAATTGGACCAACTGAGCAGGGCACATCACTAGTGGGGGCTAAGTAGAGCGTGAAGTGTGATCTGGGCATGCATGCCCAGACTGCTGTCACTCACAGAGAAGAAGCCCTGCCCCCAGCAGTGGCATATCCTGCTCAGTTAGTCTGATTCTGGTCTGCAAACTGGAAGATCAAAGCTACAACAACATGAAAGGTATTTACGAATGTCTTAGAGATAAGATTACTGGAGCAGATGGATAGCTGAAGTATATCAGGAAAATGTTTGTTAGGTTTAGTTAGGACAAAAGAAAGGGAGTTAAATTAGGAGTGGAATACTTCACTGTATTTTTGTCCATTAACTTATATTAATTTACTACTATGGCTGAAACACAGAAAGATGGGTTGGCAATGGAGTCATATTTGCAGAGCCATTGGACCCTGTGGAATAAAACTTTACATTACATTTTGTGATCTTAAAAGCCACCACGTTTTAAGTGTGCACACTTCAATCATATTCACATGTTTAAGCCTCCTTAAAACCTATTAGGTATAAATCGTTTAAAATTTAAGGGAAGTTGGACCTTATCTGTATTTTAGGTTGTATCTTGGTGAAACTTTTTTTTTGTCCAAATTTTGGAAGATATACTGCAATAATAACTTTCTAAAGTGTAACTAAATTTACAATAGTTTCCAATCTGGACAAGTGTAAACTGTGAACACATTGATAATAAAATGCTCCATGAAAAACACACTTTAACAGTACCATTAACTCAACACATTTTGGTAAACCAATCTGTTAAGTGTAATCTCTTCTAGTCCTTTTCTATGTTCTGTGACAAATCATTTCCAGCAATGGAAAGATACATCAGAATCCTTTGATTAACTCAATACCTTGAGAAGTTTATTGCAGGTAGGATTCTACTGGGCTGTGAACACTGTGATTCAATGCTGAAGTCGTCACCCGGCGAGATATAGTAATGAAACATGATCCAAGTTGTGTTATGCACAAAACCACATACATCAAGCTACTAGGATGAACACTGAGAAGCCCATAGTCCTCTATCTGTGCTATCAGAAAGCTGTTCGGACGCTCATGCGTAAATGCTATTTGTTCATACAAAATACATATCTATTTAAACTTTTCATACAGTTCTATATTACTTTTTAGACATCGACATACCGTATTCTACTCTTGTTCATATTTTAATATTTTTCTTTAATAACATGAACTAACTTTTATAAAGAATCTTTTATAGAAGATCTGTAAAAATTGCTATAAAGGGGCTGGCATACCATTGATACAACCGCTGCAACTGCCCAAGAGATAAAGGAGGACTTTGACAAAGCAGTTTACTATCATCAATTAGATTGTCCATGAGGACGTAAGCTAATAAAGTTCATAACTCAAAATTACTTTTAATTTATTAGAGAAAAATAAACAGTTGCTTACAAATGAGCTATGGTATAAGAAAGGCCTCAATACAATTTTTACTTCCAATAGCTAGACCAACAAAAAAGTTACTTCACCTATTTTTTTTCAAAAGACTTATAAAAAACTCACCAATGACCAATCTAATACAGCAATGCACAAGCTGACTCCACAGAACATCCCGAAGTAGAAATGGGGGCAGCACTAGTGCATCATGCAGATGGACCAACCGCTCCCAACCTTTTAATAGAGGGGAGCAGCTGTCTGCATAAAGCATTGAATGAAGCTGCATAGGGAGTCTGTTATATAGATAGGTAAGATACATATATAGTGTCTAAACAGCAGCCTATTAGTGGCGGCAGGTAGTTATCACTGTATGACTATATGCACCATGTCTGAACAGTAGCCTATTAGTTACATCCAGTGTGGCGTGTGTATCTCACCCATCTATATGCCAGACTCCCTATGCAGCTTCATTAGAAAGTGTTATGCAAGCAGCTGCTACCTTGATTAAAAGGTTGTGAGTGGTTGGTCCATCTGCATGATGCACCAGTGCTGCTCCCATCTCTACTTGTGGAAGGTCCTTGCACCCAGCTTGTGCATTGCAGTCTTAGATTGACCATTGGTGAGTTCCATATACAGTTTTTACACAAGGGCCCACAATTATTTTTGTACACCCCTGTTTCTACATTGCTCAGCATAAATGAGTCCATCCCAACAAATTTGTCCAAAAACCTAGTCTCCTTTAAGAATCAACATTTTCTATGGTATACGATACTACAAAATTCTCTCACCAATATAGGCCATTGATTGCAAACAAGATGTATTAGTTTGCAAACCTAATAAAGTAAATTTCCTGCAAATTCATTCAAGGCCATGCTCAGAGGCGTAGCTAGGGATTCAGCTGAGGGAGGTGAAATATCTGAGTTGGCCCCTAACCAGGTAACCCAGTTTACACCTGTGGTGGTGCCCCCTAACCATAGGTATATGGAAACCAAAGCAGATGGTAATGCTGCTAACTGAAAATCTCTATACAAAAATTAAAGAAGTTGTCCATGATTTTAACATTGATGGTGAATCCTAAAGGTGGGGTCACACGTGGCGATGTCGCCCGCGACATCGCCGAAAAGTGATGTAACAGCGATGTCGCGGGCGATATCACAAGTGCGTCGCGCTGATTGACAGCGCGACGCAACTGCAAATTATCGCTGGTTGCAGGTTGACAGGTTTATAAACATGTTCATAAACCTGTCAACCTGTGACCAGCGATTAGGCTGGATCGCGCCGTCTGACACTGTTGGCGGCGCGATCCAGCCTATATCGCAGCGTTGCTGAGGATCGCTCGCTGGGCTGAGCCCAGCCCAGCGAGCGATAGCTCCGCCCACATCGCCGCCGCGTCACCGACAACGTCGTGCCATGTGACAGCTGGCCTGCGATGTCGGAAGCGAGCGTGCACCTGCACATCGCTTCCGACATCGCCGGCCAGAATCGCCACGTGAGACCCCACCTTTAGGATAGGTCATCACTATCTGATCAATGGAGGTGTGACACCTGGCACCTCCATTGATCAGCTATTCTCATGTCAATGATGGCCAGAGTGGCACAGCACACCTCAGTTAACTTTATAGTGGCTGACAGCTAAATACTGCACATCTGTGCCCTATTCAAATCAGTAGGGGACATAAGTGCAGTACCCGGCCACCCGGCCATTATTCTGTTGACAGAGTAGTGCTCTGAAGCTCTGTAATTGTGCAGTTAGGACCATCACTAACACTAAGAATAGCTGATCAGTGGATGTAGAACCCCCATCGATCAGACATTGATGACCTATTCTGAGGATAAGCCAGAAATATTAAAGCCATGGAACATATAGTGGTAGATGCCAGTCCTACAGAACATACAACTGATTACAGTATAGCTATATACAGTGATTTACCAATGAATTTCTTACTTATAGCGTTCAGTTTTCCCGTCTTTTCCATCTTTCCTAGACCACCATGATATCTTCTTCTAGCCTGGACTCATCTATAGAGTTTACAACAAAGATACATCTGATTTCTCACATTTCCAGCCTCATCCCCATTTATTCCCAACCTGTACAAACTCCTCATCCTGCTACTCCAATACTGAGCAGCTGCTGCCATATGTGTCCCTATTATTGATTTTACTACTCCACATAATCATGCCCACTACCGTGCTGTTATAATATAAAATGCCTTCTGGGTGCTCTCTAATTGGTAAAATTGTGTCGTAGAAAGCAGTGTCCACATTTTGCCTCTTGGAAAGTAAAAAATGTCCCCAACTGTGCTCATTTGACAGTCACAGTTCCCTCAGTGCCATTATAACAATAATGGTTCTTAAGTGCCTACTTAAAATTTAATATTGTTTCATTAGTCTCCCGATATACAGTTCAATTATACATATTATCATAGGCTCACACCTCCCTAAGCACAGTATGATGGAAACTACAGCAACTTGGACTGGTCCTAGAGATTTCAGAGTCCAGATCTTTCCTGCCTGGGAGGCAGATGAGCAATTTAGAAAAAGCCAGGAAACCGGCCTGAAAGAATGTTCCAACATACTGTTCGATCTCTTAATTTCCCATGACCAGTCCCTACTGATTTCGGTCAGAGAAGCTATCAAATCCAAGGAGACCCACCTTAATTAATTTGTGACAGTTTCATAGTAAACTAAAAGGGACTATAGACCAGTTTGAGAAGGAAGTAACTAAGAGAAAGAATCTTAAACTTGTGAAAGACAAAAAGGACTTTGAGTCTGGTAAATCCTATAGGTGGGGTCATAAAGGTAATCCTAGACCAAGAGCTAAAGCACCCTAAAACACCCCATCTGGTTCTCCAAAAGACCCAGCCCCACTAGCTCTAATTTCATCAGGGGAGGAAGATTTTGTATCCTCAGACCCCAGCGACGAGGAAAGCGATCCCGGAGGGGAAGATGAAGACGGAGGAAAACTAATACCTCTGGGGGGGGGCAGACTGGAACCAATTCCACAGAGTAAAGGATTGAATCGGGGTAGGAGATGAGCACTACAGGTAGTTTGAACATTATTAATCTTTCAAACTTTACACCAAATAAGACAGAAGAAAATTTGTTGCCAAAATGATTATAATTTTTTCCAATGAACACGCTTGACAAATTTACTTTTGTAAAGGAAGTTTATCTATTTTGTAGACAGTTGACCTTCAAGCTCCTTTATCAAAAACCATCTGTAGTAGATTCCCTGCCCCGGGTTGAGAGAAGGACCTTTCAAAATCTCTTGGATTTGATGGAGGAAAGTGTTGATCAAACAAGCGGACATTGAAAATATACAGGTAGACTGCCCTCACAGGCTACTCCTAGCGTCTCAATCTTCTCTGTAGTTCAGATTTTCTTTGATTCTGTGTGTAGAGACATCAAAAATCTAAAGTTAGATAGATGTAAACAAAACAATTTGTCTCAGGAGGATAGAAAGGCCCTACAAAATCTTAAAGGACCTGGTAATTAAGGAGGAGGAAAAGGGGGTAATATTGTTCTGTGGCCTGCTGAAGTGTATGTTAATGAAGCTAAATGACAACTCTCCAACAGGACCTATTACCAACCCCTCCCCTCGGACCCAACTGTGGTTTTCAAGAATAAGTTGAATCACCTTTTGAACCAATCCCTGATTAAGTACATTATCACTAAGAAGAGCTGAGATTCCTTACGACAAAAACCCTATCCCCCCTACTTGTTATATACTACCAAAGGTGCATAATTCGCTACTGAATCCACCAGGTAGGCCCATTGTTGACTGGATTGGTGGTCTGCTAGAGAAACCCTGTTTATATGTTGACTTTAATTTACAGCCAATCGCTTTTCAACAGGAATCATATATCAGGGACTTGGCAGACTTATTTACCTGTCTTGAAGATCTGGAGCTACTGGCTGGGACTTTCTTGATGACATTGGACATTGAATGATTGTACACGAACATACGCCATGACCTGGGACTGGGTGCGGTTTCCCACTTCCTGAATGACAACACTACAGGTACCAGGAAACACAACAGCTTTATCCTTGATTTCCTTTCCATCATCCTCAATTGTAAATATTTTGTGTTTGTACCTTTTTCTGCCAAACATCCGGTGCCACGATGGTGGAGCGCAGCTCGGCCTCATATTCAAACTTTTTTTGGGGTGGTAGGAGGAGAGTACAGAATAGAGAAATATCATCAGTTTGTTTTCCGCTGGTTTAGATATCTGGACGATATCTTGATAGTATGGACGGGCCCTATTGAAGAATGCAAACTTTTCATCTCTGAGCTTAACAGTAATTCTTTGAATATCATATTAACACCACAGGTCCTATCTTCCACAGTTGAATTCTTGGATCTCAAGTTGGTCCTTTCGGGATCAAGGATCTCCACCGACAAGTGCCAAAATCCGACTTCAACAAACAGTCTACTCTATTACTAGAGCTTCCACCCGACTCATTTGCTGAATGGAATTCCAAGGGGCCAATTTCTTCATCTGAGAAATAACTGTAGTAGGATGGAGGATGACTCACCCCAGGGCCATTGGGTACTAGGAGCCGGGCTGGTTCAGTTTCTCAGGGGATGCACGGAGGCTGAGACCTGGTTCTGTGGCCCTCCGGAGTCGCTAATAATGCAAGGGAGATGATTTAGGGATAAAGGATCGTGACACCACCTGCGGTATTTGGCTATTAGGGCCGACGCTGCCAGATGGGACCACTGAGGATGATGGATGGGCTTCTATGGTGGTATCGCTCCCCATGGGTGGAGCATATACCTTGGGCAACCGGGAAAGTCTATGGTGTTGGAAGGCCTTTGGGATGCAGGACTGAGGGAGCAAAGTAACAGACAGACTCATGGTTATTGACTCCTCAGGTCCTTTACTGGTAATGCGGTTACAAGCCGGGACACTGCTAGGTGATGGTACTGGAGTCCATGCAACCTGGAAGCAAGTCGGGGTTCTCCTCACCCTGCAAGTTCTAAGGTCTCCCTGCTGCGCTCCTCCAGCAGGTCTCTGCTGCTGCCTAAAGCTGATCTGGGGCCCTTTCTCTCTTCCTGAGTTGTGTCAGTATGGCAGGCAGCTTGAGCCCTTCTCCAGCCCCACTTCCCTGGCGGCTGCTCCTGGATTCTTTATGCTGCTTTGCCTGCAGAAGCTGTGGTGTGGCTGGGAGACATGGAATCTTCCACCCTCAGGTATTGGCTGCCGGGTCATTAGACTCTGCACAGCCTTGGACTCCGGTGTCAGGTTCTGGCACTCTGTGCTGGGGTGAGCTTGATACTGCTCCACCCCCAGGCTTTCCTCGTCTTCCTCAGACCCTCACTTACAGGTCCCTCAAGCTAGGTTTTGGCTACCCTGGGTCGAGTTTAGCACTACTCAAGTCTTCCTCAGTACTGCTCTGTACTGAACTAACTCCGCCCCAAACCAGAATTTATAGGGGAGCCGCCCTGAACCCAGTTTAGAGATTCCCCTTCAGGCCTGGAGACAGAAAAGGTGTTGTGTGCTTGGCTCACCTGGTGTGGATACCCCTCGATGCTCCCAGGTATGACACTACTCTCGAGGGCAGCAATGACATTGTGCCATCCAGACTCTGTCAAAATTCAAAGGCAACACGGTGTATGGTAGTGCTTCCCATTGGTCATCAAGTTTGTTGGTACGTCTCTTCATCTTGAGGACTTGTTCACTTGGTCTCAGGGGAACTGCAGGAGCATGTTTATTATAGGCCTTTACTTGTCTTTCTCTGGCTTTGGACAAACTTCTTTCTACACATTCTTATACCTTGCGATACTGTTGCTGACATTCTGTATCCCAATCAGAATCTGGTGAGTCTATATCAGGTTTCACGATTCCCATATTCATGTCAATGGGCAATTTGCCAGGTCTTGCACTCATCAGATACAAAGGTGTACAATTGGTGGAACTCACAGGGACATGATTATATAAGTCCACTAAATCTGCCAACTTTTCTGGCCACAGGTTTCTTTCTTCTAAGGGCAAGGTCTTCAACAGGTCTATCACTACCTGATTCATTTTCTCACACATTCCATTAGTCTGTGGGTGATATGGAGAGTTTTTTATTTTCTTGCACCCATACATGTTGCAAAATTCCTGTAATATTTCTGCTTCAAATGCTGGACCTTGGTCTGTTAACACCTGTTTAGGATAGCCATGGGATCTGCAAAAATGGGTTTGAAAGGCTTTGGCTGCTGTTTTGGCTGTAAGATCCTTCACCGGTACTACCAAGAAATGGTAGGTAAGAACTACAATGGTGAGGGCGTAGACGTAGCTGTGACAAAATGGACCCCTTTAATGTATAACCTATGAGGATTTCTTATTTATCCAGACAATATTGCATTTTGGTTTGAAAACTTGTAATATGCCACTCATGGGTTACACAAGATTTCTAGGAACCTGCTAGTATTTAAAGTGGGTAATATAATTATCTACCTTGTGATAAGCAACTCATTGTAAATACAAGTCTTGTAGATGACTGGCAGTGTTTAACGTGTGTAATGTAATTATCTATCTTGTGATGGCCAACTCATTGTTCCTAGAGTATTGTGGATGACTGGTGATGTTGACCATGTGTAATGTAATCATCTCAACTCTATGTCTTAGGAAGCTCAGAGGACTTAATCCTCTAAAATTCCTTTGTATTAGTATGGGTATTGCTGATACTATGTAAATTACTTCAGCCACCATTGTTTGTGGTCAGGATGTTATACTTAATGTCTATACTAAACCCTCCAAGACCCTTCTCTGCAAACATAATTTAAATGATTATTATCCAGGCAGCTTGAAAGCAAGCCAATGAAAAGACAGTCTTATTCCACCAATCGTGAAGTCCCCAATATCCTGCAATGAGGGCTGAGGGTATAAAAGGAGGACTGTTCATTTTGATCAGCAGATTGGATATAGGCAGCTAATTTAGGATCTTCGGGTCTGATTGGCAAGCCATAACCCCAGGCCTAGGCATTTTGGTGCCGACGAAGGGGATCAGAACCTGGATTGTAAGACTACAAGGACTTCAGCATCAAATGATCAGATTCGGCTGGGATGACAAAGACTGCATAAGGAAGCAAGCCAGGTTGGGATGATCCAGTCCCCGGGCTACAGACTTTGCTGTGTTATATTCTAATCCCTGGTGAGCCAGCAGAAGAGACTCTGTTGCCTGTTACAGTTTGTGTTTTGCTGGTTATGTGTTATATGCTGTTAACTGTTTGGGGATACAATAAAGCCTTAATATTGTGGTTCCCTCACCCTGTGTTGTCTGAGTAGTGTTCCGCCCACGGTTACGGAGCTCGGGTGTTCAGCTTGGGGATGAGCCCTGGTCCACATTGTCTTTCTAAAGGCGGCTGGGCCAGCAGACGAGAGCACCCACTGACCCCCGTGTCTCCACAGTAGCCTGAACGACTCGGAGTCAATTTCACATGATCTAAGGTCACAAGTTCAAGTGGTTGCCTGGTGACGATTGGCTGTAGTGGGGCTTTCTGGCTATCTCGATACTTCCTCCTCAGGTTGCATGGACCACAATTTCTGCATTTTTTTATGGCCTTCCTCATGCCAACCCAGTAGAATCTTTCTCCCTGCCCCATCGCGGTACGTCTCTAGGACCATCTGGACATCTCTCCTTGGAACTACTATCTGCCAAAAAAGCTCATGGGTTTGTGCATTATTGTAGCATCTGCACAGCATAAATGAACAACTTACTTTTCTCCTTCCACAGTTGTTGTGCCTCCTGTGGAACATCTGGACAAGGATGTGAGTCTGCCTTCATCAATATTCCTTTACTAAGCGAACAGCTGGGTCACTATCTTGCGTTTATGCCCATCCATGGTGGGGCAACGGGTTCAAAGTGGCCTCTGGATGTTTATCTTTCACACCATGGGAACACTGGGATGCACTGGAGTGGTGAAAAGCTGGTAGTGCATTGCCCACCAGGGCCGTGGGTTCCTCGGGACCGATCCCTGCTTTTCTGGTCACAGGGGTATGTCACAGTAGTGGCCGTGGACCAGTTCCGTTGCCCTGGAGGGACTGCAATTAAAAGGGGAAAAAAGTAAAAAGGGAAAAATAAATAAAAAAAATAAAAGTTTGTCACTGTGATGCCACCTGTGGCATGCGGCCAGATGTGACCGCCACTGCTTGTCTCAGCTCCAGGGGATGATGATGGGATGCAGCAAGGTGATAAGCCCTCCACAGGCAGGGCTGATTTAACCCCTGGGCCGGTACTAATAGTTATTAAGTTGAAGTTGTTGTGAGGTGATGATGGGGATGCAGGACTTAACTCAAAGTATGATATATGGACACGAGAGTAACAGTCTTTCTTTTACCTCTAATGAAGGAATTTAGGTAGTACCAGGAACTGTTTGCTGAAGATCACGGAGTCGGAGCTTGGAGGCAATTTTTAGGCTTTCCACGCCAGGCAAGTCCTGAGGCTTTCCTTTTATGTCGTATCTGGTGGGCCCTGGCTGCATAAAGCAGTGCTGTGACCCTTTCTATTCTGTATTAGTCGTGTGACAGGTAGTGTAAACCCTTTTTCTAGCTGCGTCATTGCTTAGCTCTCCTGGGCTCTGTAGTGCGGCTATGTCTCCTTGGCTCTGTAGTGAACGGGATGGTATATAACTATCCGCTCTCCGGATGTGGACGCTGGTTATATAACCCCTGATGACCTTGGTCTCCGGTGACCGTACTGTGCTTAATTCTGGGCATACTGGCACTGCTACCACTCCCAGGTCTTCTTTCTCTCCTCCTCAGGCCATCGCTATGGGTTTTACACACTGTCAGTTCCCTAGGACAGGCCTAACACTGCTTCTATACCTAAGATAACACCACTCTCCTCTGTCCACTCTGCTCAACAGTCACCTGAGCTCTCCTGACAGGAACTGACTAGCTCCGCCACCTGCACATGCATTCATAGGGGACCTCTACTGATGTGGCATCCTGACGCTGGGGTGCCACAAGGACTTCAATAGACAATCAAGGGACCTAACTGGAAGATTCAAAGACAGAGGTTACCCTAACAGGGTAATTGCCGGGGCATTTTAAAATTCACTACAACAAAAGGGGAAAGTTTTGGTCCCAAACCATAGCAGGGAAAAATAGAATCCAGTTATCAGTGTCATTACTCAGTTCAACAACCAGTAGAGTGACGTTAGGGGAATTCTGAAAAGAAACTGAGGTATCCTCTAGAGCAGTGATGGCGAACCTATGGCACGCGTGCCAGGGGTGGCACGCAGAGCCGCCTCCGCTGGCACGCGGCCTCGCCACTACACTGCTGCTTTGATCTGCCGGCGTGCGGCGCGGCGCCGGCAGATCAAAGCTGTGTTGGAGCAGAGGAGACATTTCTCCTCTCTCCAACACTCTTCCTTCCTAGATGGTGGGCGGGACATTTCCCTATGGGCCGCCCACCCCCCACCTCTCCTCCAGCCCACCTCTCCTCCAGCCCACCTCTCCTCCAGCCCACCTCTCCTCCAGCCCACCTCTCCTCCAGCCCACCTCTCCTCCAGCCTCAGTACTGCTCTGTCACCGAGCGGCCACGGCCGTGAAGGGGGCGGGGCCACGGCCGTGAAGGGGGCGGGCCGTTTCCCCAAAGCAGTGCCCTTCTCACAGCAATCAGGAGGCCCTCCCAGCGTCTTCATCTCATTCTGATCTCTGAGATGATCATGTGACCCCTGATGCCTCCTCTGATGTGACATCATCACAGGTCCTACCGGTATATGTGAGTATCATGTCTGTGTGTGTCTTTCTGAGTGTCGTTCTGTCTGTCAGAATGTCTCTATCTGTGTGTTTGACAGTGTCTGTGTGTCTCTCTGTCTCTACACAACACTATACAGTATATACAGGTCCACACTACATGCTGTACTAGTGTGCCTATATACTGTGTATATATAGTGTGGACCTGTATATACAGTATAGTGCTGTGTATACAAGATATAACCAACAGTCTCAGATGTGCCCAGGGTCCGCAGCGTGTAACGTGCCCAGGGTCTGCAGCGTGTAACGTGCCCAGGGTCCGCAGCGTGTAACGTGCCCAGGGTCCGCAGCGTGTAACGTGCCCAGGGTCCGCAGCGTGTAACGTGCCCAGGGTCCGCAGCGTGTAAGGTGCCCAGCGTCCGCAGCGTGTAAGGTGCCCAGCGTCCGCAGCGTGTAAGGTGCCCAGCGTCCGCAGCGTGTAAGGTGCCCAGCGTCCGCAGCGTGTAAGGTGCCCAGCGTCCGCAGCGTGTAACGTGCCCAGGGTCCGCAGCGTGTAAGGTGCCCAGGGTCCGCAGCGTGTAAGGTGCCCAGGGTCCGCAGCGTGTAAGGTGCCCAGCGTCCGCAGCGTGTAAGGTGCCCAGCGTCCGCAGCGTGTAAGGTGCCCAGCGTCCGCAGCGTGTAAGGTGCCCAGCGTCCGCAGCGTGTAGGGTGCCCAGCGTCCGCAGCGTGTAAGGTGCCCAGCGTCCGCAGCGTGTAACGTGCCCAGGGTCCGCAGCGTGTAACGTGCCCAGGGTCCGCAGCGTGTAAGGTGCCCAGGGTCCTCAGCGTGTAAGGTGCCCAGCGTCCGCAGCGTGTAAGGTGCCCAGGGTCCGCAGCGTGTAAGGTGCCCAGGGTCCGCAGCGTGTAAGGTGCCCAGGGTCCGCAGCGTGTAAGGTGCCCAGGGTCCGCAGCGTGTAAGGTGCCCAGGGTCCGCTGCGTGTAAGGTGCCCAGGGTCCGCAGCGTGTAAGGTGCCCAGGGTCCGCAGCGTGTAAGGTGCCCAGGGTCCGCAGCGTGTAACGTGCCCAGGGTCCGCAGCGTGTAAGGTGCCCAGGGTCCGCAGCGTGTAAGGTGCCCAGGGTCCGCAGCGTGTAAGGTGCCCAGGGTCCGCAGCGTGTAACGTGCCCAGGGTCCGCAGCGTGTAAGGTGCCCAGGTCCGCAGCGTGTAAGGTGCCCAGGGTCCGCAGTGTGTAAGGTGCCCAGGGTCCGCAGTGTGTCACGTGTATACAGCAGGCAGTTTCTAATGTTTTTACAGTCTGCAGTCTCTAATGTGTATACGGCCCGCAGTCTGTAGTGTGCAGCATCACAAAATTTTCCTGAGAGTTCTCTGTGTTCTTCACGGTGTCTCCATGGATCCTGTTCCTCTCTACGCCCAGCACTGGACTTTCTGCCGCCACCTTTCATCTTTCCCCATCTTTAGGATCAGGCTGAGTCTTGGCTATCTATATACCACAGCATCCTATCTATAAAGCACAGCCTCCTGGGTATGCTGGGTATAATTCTCCTGTTTACTGAGTGTAATCCTCAGTATCTGTATTATTCTGTATATATACACTGCACAGTACCACTTCTCCTGTCCTGTATACTGGGTGTAATCCTCAGTATCTGTATTATTCTGTATATATACACTGCACAGTACCACTTCACCTGTCCTGTATACTGGGTGTAATCCTCAGTATCTGTATTATTGTGTATATATACACTGCACAGTACCACTTCTCCTGTCCTGTATACTGGGTGTAATCCTCAGTATCTGTATTATTCTATATATACACTGCACAGTACCACTTCTCCTGTCCTGTATACTGGGTGTAATCCTCAGTATCTGTATTATTCTGTATATATACACTGCACAGTACCACTTCTCCTGTCCTGTTCTATTTGTACATGGCAAAAAATGGAACAATGTGTCCATGATTTCATTGCAACCAGTGAGTTGCAAGCAATGTCTCCCAGAGATATCTCTGTGTGTGACAGTACCTTAAGGCTCCTTTCACATCAGCGGTAAACTGATGTTTGCGGCCAATCCATCAGGTGGCACCGCATCTGCCAGATCAGCCGTCTTGCAGCCCAGATGCGGCAAGCCCCATGCATTGTGTATGGAGCTTGCAGTCTGGTGCGGCAAGTGGTGTTCTGCCAGGTGCGGCAGATCCGGTACTTGCGGCCGATGAAAAACAATGCTGTAAGTGGTGGGTTTTTTTTTCCGCCGTCGCAAGGGCTGGATCTGCCGCACCAGACTGCAAGCTCCATACACAATGCATGGGGCTTGCCGCATCTGGGCTGCAAGTCGGCTGATCTGGCAGATGCGGTGCCACCTGATGGATTGGCCGCAAACATCAGTTTACCGCTGATGTGAAAGCAGCCTGCGAAAGTGATGAGGGCATGACAACGTAAAAGCAAATTTCACTGTTAAAGGCTGATGGGTGATATAGTGTGTGGGCTGGTGGGGCTTGTTTTTAAGGGCTGCTTTTTGGTCCCAGTCCGGCCCTGAAGGTGAGTATGACTTTTTTTTTTTCTTTCTATTTACAGCAGGATGGAGCATTACTAAGGGGGCAGGATGGGGCATTACTAAGGGGGCAGGATGGGGCATTACTAAGGGGGCAGGATGGGGCATTACTAAGGGGGCAGGATGGGGCATATTACTCTGCTGGGGGCAGGATGGGGCATATTACTCTGTGCTGGGGGCAGGATGGGGCAATAGTAACAGGGGGCAGAATTTGGCATATTATGTGATGGGGCATATTACTATGTAATGTGGGCAGGATGTGGCAGATATATATATATGTGATGGGGGCAAGGATGGGGCATATTAATATGTGATGGGGACAAGGATGGGGCAGATTACTATGTGATGGGGTCAAGGATAGGGCAATACTACCAGGGGGCAAGATGGGGCATATTACTATGTGATGGGGACAAGGATGGGGCACATTACTGCTGGATGGGGCATATTACTGCAAAGGAATAAGGATGGGGCATATTACTGCAAAGGAATAAGGATGGGGCATATTAATGGCAAGTGGACAAGGATGAAACACATCACTGCAGGATGGGGCATATTACTTCAAAGGGACATGGATGGGGCATATTACTGCAAGGAGAGAAGGATAGGGCATTACTGCAGGATGGGGCATATTACTGCAAGGGGACAAGAATGTGGCATATTACTGCAGGATGGGGCATATTGCTGCAAGGGGACAAGGATAGGGCATTACAGCAGGATGGGGCATTACTACATGATAGGGGCAGGATGGGGACATTACCACAAGGGACAAGGATGGGACATTACCGAAGAGGACAAGGATGGGGAATACTACAAGGGGATAAGGATAAAGACATTACTACAAGAAGGGGGTCAGGATAGGAACATTACTGCCAGGAGAGGGTCAGGATGGAGCACAACTGCAAGGAGAGGGTCAGGATGGGGCCATAAATGCATGGAGATGGTCAGGATGGATCATATAGCTAGGAGAAGATCAGGATGGAGCACATTGCTACAAGGAGAAGATCAGGATGGAGCACATAACTGCAAAGAGAGGGTCGGGATGGAGCACTTTACTGCAAGGAGAGGGTCAGGATGGAGCACCTTACTGCAAGGAGAGGGTCGGGATGGAGCACATTACTGCAAGGAGAGGGTCAGGATGGAGCACCTTACTGCAAGGAGAGGGTCAGGATGGAGCACCTTACTGCAAGGAGAGGGTCAGGATGGAGCACATTACTGCAAGGAGAGGGTCAGGATGGAGCACATTACTGCAAAGAGAGGGTCAGGATGGAGCACATTACTGCAAGGAGAGGGTCAGGATGGAGCACATAGCTACAAGGAGAGGGTCAGGATGGAGCACATAGCTACAAGGAGAGGGTCAGGATGGAGCACATTACTGCAAGGAAAGGGACCAGGATTTCAGCATGAAATCTGCTTGCATTCCATGATAAAATCTATCTCCTATCTGTCTAATATTCTGCATTTTTTCCATACAGATCAATCCACCTGCTGTTTCTAGAAAGTGCAGTGGCAGCGGCTCAGCTTCAATGTGCAGTACACATGAGCTGGATGACCACTGCTGAAGAGAAGAGAAGACTGCAAAGGTAAGTTTAAAATCAATTAATTGTTAAAATAATTGAATTGATCATCAATGTTTCAGGACTACAAGCCCTGTACAGGGAAGAGAGTTAGCATCTGCCGGCTCTCCCCCCTGTGCAGCGCTTATGATTACTACTGCTGTAATTTAGGTTATATTATCGTATTGGCACTTCACCATAAATAATTTCGTTTTGGGTTGCGGTTTGGGCACTCGGCCTCAGAAAGGTTCGCCATCACTGCTCTAGAGTGAACCATTAATTTCCAAGTTCATTCCTGAACAACTCAGATTGGTGGTTCATAGGCCAAGGAATCTGAAAGATTACCTAACCTCCAGTTATTTCTACAAATCTACTGTAAAAACCGTGAGGGGCTTCAATTTGGAAGGCTCTTATCCTTGAGAGTGTCACGCTTAGGAGGTGAGGGAATCAGGTAACTGCATGTTGTGTTGGACAAAGGGGGTCAGGGGAACCTCATCTGACCCTGATGCTGGGGTCCCTAATTTGCCCTGTTCTCAGAGTTGCTTCTGATTGTGAGGAGGTGCAAGCTGCCACCCTTTTTCCTAAGCTCCTGATTAGCCCTAGGCTGAGGGCCCCTACTTCCACCCATGGCTCAGGAATCACAGCTGCTCCCAAGACAATGAGAACTCCAGGAGAGACGTCAGCTCAGCAGCAAGGCATCTTCACAGCTTAGTGACCAAGAGTAAATAACTCTATCAACTGCATCTGACAGAGGAAAGGGAAGGCTACTTAAAGACCAGGGGAAGGGAACTCAAGGTGAGCCACACCCAGCCTCACATCAACCAGCAACTGAGCACAAGTCCTTCACATCTGTACCTATATCACCAGTAGCTGAGTACCAGACCTTCACATCCATACCTCATGCAGCTCCTGTAGAAATGCAAACATAAACACACACAGCAGCATCAGCAAAGTCAGTGCAATCTGAGCATGTGACAGTGGGGACTGCAATATCTGTACTTTGATGTGGCTGGTGACAATCTATTTTCTGATATTTTCCCCACAGTACGAAGACCAAGGGGATACTTTAACTGTAAGATATGCAATTTGGTCTATGCGTTGATCTGTGGTTGTCCCAAAGTCTACATTGGTGAAACGATATAAGAACTGAAGAAAAGAATTCAACAGCATCTATCAAATATTGGAACAGCCAAGATGGATTTGGAAAAAGAGAAAAGTATTTCATCTGTAGCCAACCACTTCTAGGGAACACATAATTACCATACTGGAGAAATATGGATAATGGGTCTGGAAAAAATCAAAACGAACATAAGAGGTAGCAACAAAACAATGGAACTCCTGAGAAGAGAATCCACTTTGACATATAGACTTAATAGTCTTACTCCCAATAGGATTAATGAAGAACTGTTACAGTATATACCGGGTCCATAAGTAATATGATTGCCACTCTTTCTCTCACTTGTAACCATTGGTTCTGTTGGAATTCTATACTCCAGCTTTATTATACAATATGGTACATTTCTATGCAATTTCTGATATTGTCCCATTCTAGCCCCCTCCAACCCTTTAACTCTTGGGAACTTCCTTATACACCCTGGGGCAGATGAATTTGGTGTTTCCACTTGTTATATATCATATCTCTCCCTGAGTACTGCTCCAGGTATGACTCATGCTATAAGAGTTCACCAGATTTCCTTAGAACTATACTGTGTGCAGAATTATTAGGCAAATGAGTATTTTGATCACATGATATTTTTTAGACATGTTGTCCTACTCCAAGCTGTATAGGCTTGAGAGCCAACTACCAATTAAGTCAAATCAGGTGATGTGCATCTCTGTAATGAGGAGGGGTGTGGTGTAATGACATAAACACCCGATATAAGGTGTGCTTAATTATTAGGCAAATGCCTTTCCTTAGGCAAAATGGGTTAGAAGAGAGATTTGACGGGTTCTGAAAAGTCCAATATTGTGAGATGTTTTGCAAAGGGATGCAGCAGTCTTGAAATTGCCAAACTTTTGAAGCGTGATCACTAAACAATCAAGCGTTTAATGGGAAATAGCCAACAGGGTCGCAAGAAGCTTGTTGGGCAATAAAGGTGCAAAATAACTGCCCATGAATTGAGGAAAATCAAGCGTGAAGCTGCCAAGATGCCATTTGCCACAAGTTTTGCCATATTTCAGAGATGCAATGTTATTGGAGTATCAAAAAGCACAAGGTGTGCTATACTCAGGGACATGGCCAGGGTATGGAAGGCTGACAAACGACCACCTTTGAACAAGAAACATAAGATAAAATGTCAAGACTGGGCCAAGAAATATCTTAAGACTGATTTTTCAAAGGTCTTATGGACTGATGAAATGAGAGTGACTCTTGTTGGACCAGATGGATGGGCAAGAGGCTGGATCAGTATAGGGCAGAGAGCTCCTCTCCGACTCAGATGCCAGCAAGGTGGAGGTGGGGCACTGGTATGGACTGGTATCTTCAAAGATGAACTTGTGGGACCTTTACGGGTTGAGGATAGAGTGAAGCTCAACTCCTGGACCTACTGCCAGTTTCTGGAAGACAACTTCTTCAAGCACTGGTACAGGAAGAAGTTGGTATCGTTCAAGAAAAACATGATTTTCATGCTCGACAATTCTCCATCACATGTATCCAACTGCTCCACAGTGTGGCTGGCCAGTAAAGGTCTAAAAGAAGAAAAAATAATGACATGGCTCCCTTGTTCACCTGATCTGAACCCCATAGAGAACCTGTGGTCCCTCCTAAAATGTGAGATCTACAGGGAGGGAAAACAGTACACCTCTCGGAACAGTGTCTGGGAGACTGTGGTGGCTGCTGCACGCAATGTTGAGCGTAATCAGATCAACTGACAGAATCTATGGATGGAAGGCTGTTGAGTGTGATCATAAAGAAAGGTGGCTATATTGGTCACTCATTTTTTGGGGTTTTCGTTTTGCATTTTTTCAAATTTTTTGCAGTTATATTAGTTTACTTGGTGAAAATAAACAAGTGAGATGGGAATATATTAGGTTTTTATTAAGTTGACTAATAATTCTGCACAGTAATAGTTACCTGCACAAACAGATATCCTACTAAGATAGCCAAATATATAAAAAAAAAACACTCCAACTTTCAAAAATATTAAGCTTTGATATTTATGAGTCTTTTGGGTTGATTGAGAACATAGTTGTAGATCAATAATAAAAATAATCCTCTAAAATACAACTTGCGTAATAATTCTGCACACAGTGTATAGTACTATCTTAAAAATTAAAAATCGTGTAACCAAAATAATATGGTATGATCCACTCTCCTCATCCTCTCCTATTTTACTATTCTAGCCCTAAATTGATAGGCCATTAATTAATCTGCAAGATTGGTTACTGCTATATAGATATGCCATTTTGTTAGTGGTTTTAGATATATGTGATTAATTGGCATCGCTGTTCTGTAAATCCGCCATTAATTTGGTGGTGGGTTGTGGGCTTCAATCAAGCCCCTTCTCTGAATACTGTCCCAGATATGCCTCATGCTAAACAGCGAAAATTGTATATGAGGAATCATCTCGCTCCCCCTTGATGGGACTCCCTATGGGCTGCCCGGGTAAATCCAGCACTTAGCTGGTATGATATTGGGGAAACCTTCATGATAATACATGTAATAGAGATTGCCTTTTGAATTGTTGTACCACCTTAAATTGCATCACCCTAATAGCGGTAAATGACTTGATCTATTATTTTCCTAAGGTGCTTTCCCTCTTATTCTACAGCAGTAGTTTGCAAACTCCAGTCCTCAAGGCCCCCAACCAGGGCCGGCCTTTGGCATGTGCGAGTCGTGCGGCGGCACAGGGCGCCACGCTCCAGGGGGCGCCGCAGGGAGACAGCTGTCATTGTTATTTGCTGCCCTGCTCCCGCTCCCAGGGGCTTTGCTAGATCTGTGCGGCTGCTAGTAGACAGAGGACGGCATCCGCAGGGGCGCCCGGTGGTAGCGCGGGCTCCCTGCTGATGCCACTCTCTCTACTATAGTCCTGGCCGCTGCCGCCGCGTTATCCCCCCCCTACCCTGCAGTGTGAGCCCACCTGTGGAGCTGCACAGGCCTGTGCTTACAGGACCTGTGATGATGTCAATGAAGGGGGAGGAGTCAGGGATCACATGATCAGATCCTCCGTGTATGCAGGGCAGCTTCCACCAAGTAGGAAGTGAAGAGTTGAAGAAATGGATGAGGTGAGTTTGTGTGGGATCAAGAGGGATGTATAGTGTGAATGTAGCAGAGCTGCGTGTGTATGAGGTGTAAGGAGTGGAGCCGAGTGTGTACAAGGTGTATGGAGCTGAGTGTGTATGAGGTGTTCGGAGCGGAGCCGAGTGTGTATGAGGTGTACGGAGCAGAGCCGAGTGTGTACGAGGTGTACGGAGCGGAGCCGAGTGTGTATGAGGTGTACGGAGCGGAGCCGAGTGTGTATGAGGTGTATGAAGCGGAGTCGCGTGTGCACAAGGTGTACGGAGCGGAGCCGAGTGTGTATGAGGTGTACGGAGCGGAGCCGAGTGTGTATGAGGTGTACGGAGCGGAGCCGAGTGTGTATGAGGTGGTACGGAGCGGAGCCGAGTGTGTATGAGGTGTACGGAGCGGAGCCGAGTGTGTATGAGGTGTACGTGGTGTACGGAGCGGAGCCGCGTGTGTACGGAGCAGAGCCGCGTGTGTACGTGGTGTACGGAGCGGAGACGTGTGTACGAGGTGTACAGAGCGGAGCCCAGTGTGTACTAGGTGTACGGAGCTGAGCCCAGTGTGTACTAGGTGTACGGAGCTGAGCCGAGTGCGTACTAGGTGTACGGAGCTGAGCCGAGTGTGTACGAGGTGTACGGAGCTGAGCCGAGTGTGTACGAGGTGTACGGAGCTGAGCCGAGTGTGTACGAGGTGTACGGAGCTGAGCCGAGTGTGTACGAGGTGTACGGAGCGGAGCCGCGTGTGTACGTGGTGTACGGAGCAGAGCCGCGTGTGTACGTGGTGTACGGAGCAGAGCCGCGTGTGTATGAGGTGTACGGAGCGGAGCCGAGTGTGTATGAGGTGTATGAAGCGGAGTCGCGTGTGCACGAGGTGTACGGAGCGGAGCCGAGTGTGTATGAGGTGTACGGAGCGGAGCCGAGTGTGTATGAGGTGTACGTGGTGTACGGAGCGGAGCCGCGTGTGTACGGAGCAGAGCCGCGTGTGTACGTGGTGTACGGAGCGGAGACGTGTGTACGAGGTGTACAGAGCGGAGCTCAGTGTGTACTAGGTGTACGGAGCTGAGCCCAGTGTGTACTAGGTGTACGGAGCTGAGCCGAGTGTGTACGAGGTGTACGGAGCTGAGCCGAGTGTGTACGAGGTGTACGGAGCTGAGCCGAGTGTGTACGAGGTGTACGGAGCTGAGCCGAGTGTGTACGAGGTGTACAGAGCTGAGCCGAGTGTGTACGAGGTGTACGGAGCGGAGCCGCGTGTGTACGTGGTGTACGGAGCAGAGCCGCGTGTGTACGTGGTGTACGGAGCAGAGCCGCGTGTGTACGTGGTGTACGGAGCAGAGCCGCGTGTGTACGTGGTGTACGGAGCAGAGCCGCGTGTGTATGAGGTGTACGGAGCGGAGACGTGTGTACGAGGTGTACGAGCAATGCCGCATGTGCACGAGGTGTACGGAGCAATGCCGCGTGTGTACGAGGTGTATGGAGCAGTGCCGTGTGTGTAGGAGGTGTACGGAGTGGAGCCGAGTGTGTACGAGGTGTACGGAGCAGTGCCGTGTGTGTAGGAGGTGTACGGAGTGGAGCCGCATGTGTACGAGGTGTATGGAGCGGAGCTGTATCTGTACGAGGTGTACAGAGCGGAGACGCGTGTGTACAGAGTGGAGCTGAGTGTGTATGAGGTGTACTGAGCAGAGTAACGTGTGCACGGAGCTGAGCCACGTGTATGTTATGTGCGGAGCCGTGTGTTTCCAGAGTGGAGCCGAGTGTGTACGAGGTGTACGGAGCGGAGCCGAGTGTGTACGAGGTGTACGGAGCAGAGCCGAGTGTGTACGAGGTGTATGGAGTGGAGCCGAGTGTGTACGAGGTGTATGGAGTGGAGCCGCGTGTGTACGAAGTGTATGGAGCAGAGCCGCGTGTGTACGAAGTGTACGGAGCGGAGCCGAATGTGTACGAGGTGTATGGAGTGGAGCCAAGTGTGTACGAGGTGTACCAAGCAGAGCCGTGTGTGTACGAGGTGTACGGAGCGGAGCATTATACTATATGGAGGAATGTGGGGGTGTATTGTACTATATGTCATGCTTTAAGTGTGCAATATACTAAATGGAGGACTTTGGGTGTGCATTCTAGATAGAGAACTGTGTGGGTGCATTATTCTATATGGAGAAATGTGGGGGTGCATTATTCTATATGGAGGTCTGTGGGTGTGCAATGTTGTATATAAAAGCCGGAAGGATTTGTGACCTCACATCTGTCACTTTGTCCCAACGTCCGGCAGAGCTACACCCGCTCAGGGTGAGCCAAGATGGCGGCCGTAAGCGGGAGCTGGGACTCATAGAGCCCGCTACGCTTATGGCAGCCCCTAACACATACACACACCACACACACACAACACACGCACACACAGTCGCCTATACTTACCACCTCTCCTCCGTCTTCTCCACCGCCGACATGTCGCCGTCCCTGGAGAACTGGATCCAATACGGCGTCCGGGAAGTCTCGCGAGACTTCCCGGACGCCATATTGGATCCATGGCTCCAGGGGTGGCGACATACTTTCTCCAAGATGGCGTCCGGGAAGTCTCGCGAGAGTTCCCGGACGCCATATTGGATCCAGTCCTGGGTGCAGCGACATGTCGGGACTCAGGAAGACGCAGGCACCAGGGAAGAAGCAGGGACGGTGGTAAGTATATCGGAGTGTATCCGTCCGCCCCACCGCTGACCACTCTGCCCACCGCTGACCACTCTGCCCTGCGCTGACCACTCTGCTCACACAGCGCCGCTGCGCTCACCACCCTGCCCACACAGCCCCGCTGCACTGACCACCCTGCCCACCGCGCTGCTGCGCTGACCACCCTGCCCACACAGCGCCGCTGTGCTGACCACCCTGCCCATACAGCGCCGCTGCGCTGACCACCCTGCCCTCACAGCGCCGCTGCGCTGACCACTCTGCCCACCCCACTCGCTGCTAACCACTGAGCCACCGCGCAGTGCTAACCACTGAGCCACAGCCCAGTGCTAACCACTGAGCCACCGCCCAGTGCTAACCACTGAGCCACCGCCCAGTGCTAACCACTGAGCCACCGCGCAGTGCTAACCACTGAGCCACCGCGCAGTGCTAACCACTGAGCCACCGCGCACTGCTAACCACTGAGCCACCGCGCACTGCTAACCACTAAGCTGCCTTACAGTGCTCCATCCTCCCTCACCCCGCCGCTTTGTCCTCCATCATCCTCCTCCCACCGCTCTGTGCTCCGTCCTCCCCCTGCCTGTACCATTCCATCCTCCTCCATCGCTTCCTCCTCCTTCCTTTGTCCGCCTCCTCTCCACCACTCCATCCTCCCCCTGCCTGGCCTGCTCCATCCTCCTCCACCCCACGGCTTCGTCCTCTGTCCTCCTCCTGCCGCTCTGTTCTCCCCCTGCCGCTCTGTCCTCCCCCTGTCGTTCCGTCCTCCCCCTGCCTGTGCCGCTCCATCCTCCCCCACCGCTTCCTCCTCCTTCCTTTGTCCTCTTCACCTCCGCCACTCCATCCCCCGTCCTCCCCCTGCCCGTGCTGCTTCGTCCTCCCCCACCTCGCTGCTTCATCCTACACCCTCCTCCCTCCCGCCACTCTGTGCTTAGTCCTCCCCATGCCGCTTCGTCCTCCCCCTGCCTGTGCCACTCCATCCTCCCCCACCCCACCGCTTCCTCCTCCTTCCTTTGCCTTCCTCACCTCCGCCACTCTATCCTCCGTCCTCCCCCTGCCTATGCTGCTCCGTTCTCTCCCACCCCGCCGCTTCATCCTGTCCTCCACCCCCCCTGCCGCTCTGTGCTTCATCCTCCCCCTGCCGCTCCATCCTCCCCCTGCCTGTGCCGCTCCATCCTCCCCCACCGCAACGCTTCCTCCTCCTTCCTTTGTCCTCCTCCCCTCTGCCACTCCATCCTCTGTCCTCCCCCTGCCTGTGCTGCTCCATCCTCCCCCACCCCGCCGCTTCATCCTCCGTCCTCCTCCCCCTGCCGCTCTGTGCTCCATCCTCCCCCTGCCGTTCCTTCCTCCCCCTGCCTGTGCTGCTACATCCTCCCACACCCCGCCGCTACCTCCTCTGTCCTCCATCCTCCTCCCCCCTGCTGTTCTGTCCTCCCTCCTCCCCCCTGCCACGCCGTTCTTCACCGGCCGCTCCTTCTTCAAAGTTCCTCCCAATTCAGCCCTCACCGCCTTCCCCATGCAATCTCTATTTCTATATTCTAAAATACCCGATGCGTTAGAATCGGGCCACCGAGAGTTCCCGGACGCAATATTGGATCCAGTCCTGGGTGCGGCGACATGTCGGCAGAACAGAGGACTCAGGAAGACGCAGGTGGCAGGGAAGAAGCAGGGACGGTGGTAAATATATCGGAGTGTGTGTCTGTGTGTGTGTGTCCGTCCCCCCCACCGCTGACCACCCTGCCCACGGCGCTGCGCTGACCACCCTGCCCACGGCGCTGTGCTGACCACTCTGCCCACGGCGCTGCGCTGACCACTCTGCCCACGTACTCACTGCTAACCACTGAGCCACCGCACTCACTGCTAACCACTCAGCCACCGCGCAGTGCTAACCACTGAGCCACCACCCAGTGCTAACCACTGAGCCACCGCGCAGTGCTAACCACTGAGCCACCGCACAGTGCTAACCACTGAGCCACCGCACAGTGCTAACCACTGAGCAACCGTATACTCTGCTACCCACTGAGCCACCTGTATACACACAATTCATTTCACCGCACTCCCCTAACTATTAGTAAATAAACTATATATGGATTCTAGACTGCCCGATTCTTTAGAATCAGGCCGCCATCTAGTATACTATATGTAGGACTATGGTGGTGCATTATTCTATATTGAGGACTATGGGGGTGCATTATATTATATGGAGGTCTATTGGGGTGCATAATATATGGAGGAATTTGGGGGTGCAATATACTATGTGGAATACTATGGGGGGGGGTTCTGTCAGGGATCAAATCTTGCTGGAGACTAGTCAGAAAGTCTGTTCCCTGAAGGCTTCTCCCTGCTGACTGCCTTGAGTGACCGGTCTCTCCGTATACACGCAAATGGGGTGAATTCACCAGGGACTAGCCTTTCTTGCTACTCTCCTATCTGTCTCGGTCCCCAGAAGCTTTTGGAGTATGTTCTTATTTGAAATGCTGCATTATTTAAGAGTCAACACCTCTATATACAGCAGATAAAACAGGATCCACCATTCACAATAGATGATGTCACAGCTCACCTCCTCCTCCTGTACAATGACTGATAACACCTCTATATACAGTAGATAACACAGGATCCACCATTCACAATAGATGATATCACAGCTCACCTCCTCCTGTACAATGACTGATAAGTCCTCTATATACAGTAGATAACACAGGATCCACCATTCACAATAGGTGATATCACAGCTCACCTCCTCCTCCTGTACAGTGACTGATAACACCTCTATATACAGCAGATAAAACAGGATCCACCATTCACAATAGATGATGTCACAGCTCACCTCCTCCTCCTGTACAATGACTGATAACACCTCTATATACAGTAGATAACACAGGATCCACCATTCACAATAGGTGATATCACAGCTCACCTCCTCCTCCTGTACAGTGACTGATAACACCTCTATATACAGCAGATAAAACAGGATCCACCATTCACAATAGATGATGTCACAGCTCACCTCCTCCTCCTGTACAATGACTGATAACACCTCTATATACAGTAGATAACACAGGATCCACCATTCACAATAGGTGATATCACAGCTCACCTCCTCCTCCTGTAAGATGACAGGTAACACCTCTATATATGGGAGGGTTGGTAATGACAGGTGGGAGAGGATATAGGTCTTGGGTCCCTGATTTTTTCTGACCCTAGCATAGCAACGCCCCTCCCTGCTCTCCTTGAAGACCATGAATAGATCATGTACAAACATGTATGCTCATGTGTTCTGAGTAAGTAATGGCGTGGGGGCGCCATAAGGCAAATTCGCACAGGGCACCATTCAACATAAGGCCGGCCCTGCCCCCAACAGATCATGTTTTCAGGATTTCCTTAGTATTGCACAGGTGATGGTATCATGATCAAGGAATTACTTCTGCAATACTAAGGAAATCTTGAAAACATGATCTGTTGGGGGCCGTGAGGACTGGAGTTTGGGAACTACTGTAATTACTGTACAGTAATAATCTTGTTCTAAAATCTAATTAAAAAATAGGCTGCTACAGGATCTTTTATTTTTGCTTACCGCTATGTAATTCCCCCATTTTGTTGGTGGTTATGGATTGTGATAAGCAATTGGAGTCGCCACCATGTAAATCCAACATTATTTTGGTGTTGTCGAGTGGCCTTAACTTGATACATGTCGCCGGTAATCAGTGCAAACCTCCCCCGTCCAGTCAAAGGAGAAGGTCTCTGGAGAAACAGACAATGCAGGAGAATCTGCTGCAGACTGATAATGGTCAACAATAGGCGATCTGGGAGCAACCAGAAAGCTGTAAAGATCTAGAGAGAAGCATCAGAGAAGCCTCTGGTAAAACACCGAGACCCCAATCTGGAGATTGTGACTCCTCAGCAGGGAACGCAGCCGCAGCAGGTCAGGAGTCTGTGACAGAGCATCCTGTAAACAGATCACAGCAGTCCAATGCAGAGAATCCTGTAATTAGAGCACAGCAGCCCCATGCAAGATCAGTACCGCAGCCAGCAAGTTTTCCTTTTGAGGAAGGAAATTTGTACAGAAAAGATGCAGAAAGTGTGCAGAAATGACCAGTAATAATTTCCGGTGTGGCACCACAAGTGCCAGCAGTAAGTACTAAGCAAAACTGTGAACTTTTATCTGAAAGTAGTGGTGTAACAACACAGCATGGCACTTGTGGTATAACTGTGCATGATAATGTGAGCACTGATGAATGGCACAATATGGGCTCTGCTGTGCAGGATAATGTGAGCTCTGCTGTGCAGGATGATGTGAGCTCTGTTGAGTGGGCAATATGACCACTGCTGTGTCTGATGACTGTACTGATGATGCGCACGCAGGGCTGTGGGGTGCTCGGCTCTCGGGCTGTTTCAGTCTGGGAAGTCACGGGCGGCCATCCCGAAGCCGTGACCCTGGGGGGGGTCAACTGAAAATGGGGAGATATTATTTACAGGGGAATATTTACAAGTTGTCTTCGTCGTCACACCACCTGCTGAGTCTGGTGATGTTCAACAGCGCCGCCACAGTCCTCCGGTGGTCGGTGGTATTGCGGTTTGGATGGAATAGTCCCCGCAGGTGGGACTGGACCACCGGGGCAGTGATGCTGAAAAGCAAACAGTTTGTGATTGAAAGGATGCAGCAGAGTCAAAGCTTCACTTCACCTGGTAACTTTACTTGAACACTTTCTTTCAGCCTTACAGTTCAACAGTTTGTTAGATGGTATACTGGCGAATGCTCCAGGCTGCAATTGGGATTTCTGGCTGCAGATGGAACCCTCCTTTATGTTCCTTTCATTTCCTTCTATTCTGTTCCCAGTGTGAAGCCTGATCTCCTGTAGATAATCTGGCCTCCTGCTGCTTCTTGTTCTATCTCCTCTCCCTTTTGTACCCGTCGGGTTAACCTTTTGTTCAATACCGCAGCTGCCTACTGTGCTTCTGGCTTCCCTCTTGTGGGATCTTTGGAAGTCAGGGCTGTATTTACAATATCCCTGTTTAACAGATTTTCTGTGAGGCTTAGAGTACTCATAGGTGCGGGCTCCTGTACCTGGGTTTCTTCCTATGGGGGAAACGCTATTCGTTTCTCGCTCCCCACTCAAGTTAACTCTGCAACTCTGAACTTCCTTGCTTTCTCTGTTCCTTATTGGGATCTGTTCCTTTTAGGCCCCCTCAGCCGAGATGGCCCTCTTTTCCTTGCAGGCTGACAGCCTGTTTCCATCCGACTACTCTCAGTCATTCTCTCTTTCTTTGCTTTCTGAGCTAGACTCCTCCTGACTCCGACTAACTAGTTCCCCCTAGAGGCCACTATATATCTTCCAAGGGTTCCCTCCCACCTACTATCTTAGTGTGTGGGTGTCAGCTCTAGGGCTCCATCTTGTGACCATTTTCCTAATAGCAGTGAAGTACTACACCGCTTTTCAGGGTGCAATACCCCTTTTGTGGCACCTACATAGTGGGGCGCCACACTGACATTGCCATAGAGGTTGATGGTGTTGAGGGAGCAGTACCATCTGATGTTCAGTACTTTTCCCCATTAGTTGCTGGAGCTGCGGCAGTCCCTCATAGTTCCGGTGGTCAGCGACAGGACAGTGGTGCTGGTTTTTCTGGTAATGCATAGAGTCATGAGTCACCTTTCACATCAGGCAGCAGTTACACTGGCCAGGCCTTTAAGAGGAGGAATGTGGTACATTTCAGGCACCGAGGTGCCAAGGACGAGCTGCCAGGACGGAGATTTGTCATCAGAGAGCTCCTGTGTCACCAGATGGGCTTCTTGCCCACCAACCTTCTGGCCATGCCAAACCTCTCGGGCCGGCAGGGTTACGATGTCAGCTTCAAGCTTATGGCTGACCTGAATCTGTTCTGGGTGAACGTCTCTAAGTTCCAGGATATGGACAGTTGGAATAAGTTCAGCTTTATTCCCATTTCTAACCCTGACACAGTGAATGTGACCATCATCTTCTGGAATGAAGCGGTGCCCCCTTAGGACATCATCATCTGGTTGAGGTGACATTGTGACCTGATGTCTGACCTCACTAAGGACAGGGATGAGGTTGGTTTCTGGACTGGGGGGTGGAGGGTTTTGGTTAAACTGCGTCAGAGCCTAAATGTCAACCACCATCTGCCCAATTCATTTTTCACTAGTAGTAAGAAAGGTGGGTGTTACTACCTGGGTCAGCCAAGGAAATGCTATATGTGTGGTCGAGTCGGTCTTTTGGCAATGACTGCTCCTTGGTGAAGTGTAGCCTGTGTGGTGAGGTCAGGCATGTGAGCGACGCGTGCCAGGGCATCAAATGTAACTTGTGTGGTCAGATTGGACACCCACACAGGGATTGTCCTGATGCCTTGGATAACGTCTGTAAGGTCCCATGAGATGAGGAGCTGCTGGAGGCAGTGGAGGACTTGGAGGAGGAGCCTCTGCTGTCAGGGTCAGTACTTACACAGCCGGACCACCAGAGCGTCATTAGTGACTCAGTACAGTGGGTAATTACACACCCAGACCACCAGGGTGACATTATTAATTTTGTGCAGGACCAGCTGCAGTCAGGGATCATTGATGGGGACATGGAGGTTTTAGATCAGGAGGTGCAGCATTCAGAGAAAGCTTCTTATGCCCCAGTGTCCACCAGTGAGGATAATCAGAGCACACACAGTATAAGAAAAAAAGATACATCCAGTCGTAAGTCTGAGAGTGGGGTGAGTCCTGACCAAAGACCTGCCAAGAAGATGGGAAGCATAATGACTGAGGTGGTAACAGAACCAGAAACTGGTTTTCGTATGAAGACTTTCAATGAGTACGTGAAGACAGCAAGGAGACTGTTAGTAAAGCATGGTTATTATCAAGGTAGGACCACCCCCTTGGATTGAGCAGCCCCTGGAATCAGGCATGGAAACAGGTGATCAATATTGTGATGATGATGAATGATTCTGTCCCTTCTGTTTTGTTTCTCAGCTAATTGAACTGGATATCAAGTGATTAAGTCTTTGAAACTGTAGTTTGTAATGAGTTTTGTGTAGGAGTGCGGTAATATTAATGTGTACAATGTGATAGATTTCTGTTATGTATTAATGATGGACAATTGTTTATATTACTTTTACTTGTCAGGTTTATACAATAAAAATTGCCTCTATATACAAGAATATAACTACTCTAATACTGCCTCTATGTACAAGAGTATAACTACTATAATACTGCTCCTATGTACAAGAATATAACTGCTCTAATACTGCCTCTATGTACAAGCATATAACTACTATAATACTGCTCCCTATGTACAAGAATATAACTACTATAATACTGCTCCTATGTACAAGAATATAACTACTATAATACTGCCCTCTATGTACAAGAATATAACTACTATAATACTGCTCCTATATACAAGAATGTAACTACTATAATACTGCTCCTATGTACAAGAATATAACTACTCTAATACTGCCTCTATGTACAAGAGTATAACTACTATAATACTGCTCCTATGTACAAGAATATAACTGCTCTAATACTGCCTCTATGTACAAGCATATAACTACTATAATACTGCTCCCTATGTACAAGAATATAACTACTATAATACTGCTCCTATGTACAAGAATATAACTACTATAATACTGCCCTCTATGTACAAGAATATAACTACTATAATACTGCTCCTATATACAAGAATGTAACTACTATAATACTGCTCCTATGTACAAGAATATAACTACTATAATACTGCCCTTATGTACAAGAATATAACTACTATAATACTGCTCCTATGTACAAGAATATAACTACTACAATACTTCCCCTATGTACAAGAATATAACTACTATAATACTGTCCACTATGTACAAGCGTATAACTACTATAATACTGCCCTCTATGTACAAGAATATAACTACTATAATACTGTCCCTATGTACAAGAATATAACTACTATAATACTGCTCCTATGTACAAGAATATAACTACTATAATACTGCCCCTATGTACAAGAGTATAACTACTATAATACTGCCCTCTATGTACAAGAATATAACTACTATAATACTTCCCCTATGTACAAGAATATAACTACTCTAATACTGCCTCTATGTACAAGAGTATAACTACTATAATACTGCCCTCTATGTACAAGAATATAACTACTATAATACTGTCCCTATGTACAAGAATATAACTACTATAATACTTCCCCTATGTACAAGAATATAACTACTATAATACTGCCCTCTATGTACAAGAATATAACTACTATAATACTGCTCCTATATACAAGAATGTAACTACTATAATACTGCCCTCTATGTACAAGAATATAACTACTATAATACTTCCCCTATGTACAAGAATATAACTACTATAACACTGCCTTCTATGTACAAAAATATTATTACTATAATACTGCTCCTATGTACAAGAATATAGTTACTATAATACTGCCTTCTATATACAAAAATATTATTACTATAATACTGCTCCTATGTACAAGAATATAACTACTATAACACTGCCTTCTATGTACAAAAATATTATTACTATAATACTGCTCCTATGTTCAAGAATATAATTACTATAATAATGTCCCTATGTGCAAGAATATAACTACTATAATACTGCTCCTATATACAAGAATGTAACTACTATAATACTGTTCCTATGTACAAGAATATAACTACTATAATACTGCCCCTATGTACAAGAATATAACTACTATAATACTTCCCCTATGTACAAGAATATAACTACTATAATACTGTCCACCATGTACAAGCGTATAACTACTATAATACTGCCCTCTATGTACAAGAATATAACTACTATAATACTGTCCCTATGTACAAGAATATAACTACTATAATACTGCTCCTATGTACAAGAATGTAACTACTATAATACTGCCCCTATGTACAAGAGTATAACTACTATAATACTGCCCTCTATGTACAAGAATATAATTACTATAATAATGTCCCTATGTGCAAGAATATAACTACTATAATACTTCCCCTATGTACAAGAATATAACTACTATAATACTGCCCTCTATGTACAAGAATATAACTACTATAATACTGCTCCTATATACAAGAATGTAACTACTATAATACTGCCCTCTATGTACAAGAATATAACTACTATAATACTTCCCCTATGTACAAGAATATAACTACTATAACACTGCCTTCTATGTACAAAAATATTATTACTATAATACTGCTCCTATGTACAAGAATATAGTTACTATAATACTGCCTTCTATATACAAAAATATTATTACTATAATACTGCTCCTATGTACAAGAATATAACTACTATAACACTGCCTTCTATGTACAAAAATATTATTACTATAATACTGCTCCTATGTTCAAGAATATAATTACTATAATACTGCTCCTATGTACAAGAATATAACTACTATAATACTGCTCCTATGTACAAGAATATAACTACTATAATACTGCCCCTATGTGCAAGAATATAACTACTATAATACTGCTCCTATATACAAGAATATAATTACTATAATACTGCCCCTATGTGCAAAAAATAACTATTATAATACTGTCCCCTATGTACAAGAATATAACTGATATAATACTGCTCCTATATACAAGA